>JASPKZ010000275.1:0-119002 GCA_030220185.1 Diploptera punctata
TGGCAATAAATAGTATTATCTGGTTGCAGTGATAAACAAAAGAAGCAGATGAAGCGTACCTATCGTTTCTCATTTGTTTTCAAACATCGCCGTTTATATTAAATATATAAATATTTTAAAATAACTATAGTTAAATAATGATTTGTGAGTAAACAGCTTAATTTTATTCGTTAAATAGTCCTAACAAATTCCAATCTCGATTTCCCAATTCTCTAGATAATTCACTCCTCACTTCGTGAGTCGTGAATTTATCGATATTTTGGAAATCACTCGTGGCATTACATATGACAATTAGTATAAAATGTTCCATGATGATGACTGATCCACGTTCGTCCCACTGCGAGGACATGAATGCTTCCCTAGTGGAATGTTTTTTAACTAGACGGATTTAGTTACGATTACTTCTCTCCATATGTCAAGAATGATAGTCTATGTAGTAAGCATATCGTCACAATGAGACATCTGTAGGGTCTTTCATGTCTAGAAAATAGTACTCGTATGGGAACGCCTTTCACACTTGATGCCGCAGACTATGTGACACAGATGAAAACATATCTCCCTCTTCTCCTCCTAGCATAAGTACAACAGTAACATAATTTTATGGCACAATTATCTTCACATACGTACTTACTTACTTACTCACTGGCACTATGGAACCCGTAGGTTCATGGCCGCGCGGACATAAAGCTTTCCATACATCCCTATCATGAGCTAATGCTTTCCAATCATTCCCTGTATAATCTATTTCCCTCAAATCATAGTTAATGTTATTCTCCCATCTCAGTCTTGGTCTACCAACTGGGCGTTTTCCCTCTGGCTTTCCTACAAGAAGCTTCCATGTACCTCTTTCATTTCCCATACGCGCAACATGTCCTGTCCATTTTAGTCTACGAGACTCAACTGTTCTTATTATATATGGCTTAATATAAAGACAATGTAGTTCATTGTTATGTAAGTCTTCTCCATTCACCTGTCTGTTCATCTCTCTTTGGTCCAAAAATTTTTCTAAGTACTTTATTCTCAAATATTCGTAATCTCCTTTCCTCCCTTAAAGTAAGAGTCCATGTTTCGCACCCATATAATATAGCTGGTAGAATAATAGTTTTATATATTTTCAGTTTAATGTTTTTTTAGAGGAGTTGGGACATCAAAAGTCTCTGCAATGCATAATAGCATGCATTTCCAGAATTGAGCCTATGTTTAATTTCTTTGTGCATCTCATTCCTATTTGTAATTGTTGTTCCTAGGTATTTGAATTCAGCTACTTCCTCAAAATTTTCCTCATTTGTCATTAGCTGTCCATTTCCATATATAATATATTTCTACGTGTGACCATATATTTAGTTTTATTGATATTTAATTCCAGTCCTAATTTCTTAGTGTTACTCAATAGTGTGTGCGTGTTGTCCTTTAGTATCTCCTCGTTATCGGCCAATAGTATTACATCATCAGCATACACTAACACTTTATAAATACCATTGAGTTCTAGGCCTTCCTCATCATTTAAAGATTTAATGGCATGCTCTAGTACAAAATTAAATAGTAGAGGAGACAGTGCATCTCCTTGCTTCAACCCATTCTGGATTTCGAAAGTGTCCGAAAACTCTTTGCGTACACGCACCCTACTCTTTGTGCCATTTAGACACATTCGTATAACTCTAACTAATTATCTTCACTACTACTACTACTACTACTAAATCTAATTCGTGATCATGATAATGTGTTTACTATAGAACAATTCACATTTGAATTTTTATAGATTGTGACCCCAAAAACGCCAGTAGCTTCATTACATTCTCTATCACGTGATATATTAGTGTCGTTCTTTTTTTACCACGGCTGTACGCGTCAAAACAAATTCCGGCGATAGAGATTGGTTCAATGGTATCTCCTCTAGCCGCTGTTCCAATATTTCATTTCACCCCTTAACGTTATTAAAAATTGTCTGATATTATTTATGTTCCATAAGGGTATTCTTTTTCATAAATCGAGTACCCAACTTTCTTGCCAAAGTTATGAGTAAAACTCTTAACTTCATTATATCTTTCAAATGAATTAACTAATAAATCAATCTTTTAATGCACGTTTACTAGAAAGAATTACTCCATAAGAGCAATACTATTTTCTAGACGTGAAAAACCCTACAGTAGGCATTCAAGATATTACGTGAATGATTAAGTTCAGTAAACTTTGTTAAAATGCCTCTTTTTTTTCATGCTTAAAGGTCTTTTACGAGCCTCAAAATATCCGGACACGGGACTCATGGCTTAAAGTCCCTCCCGGAGGGCTTGTTCCTTAGATTTTTCTATCCTAAAAAATCCATATCCCCACAGAGTTTAAACCCTCGACCATAACCTTAAGCCCACCGCGGCTAATTGAAAAAATAAATATAGTATTCTTTGTGTGTCTTTGGGTCATATTTAAGCATTTTTGTGTCATGAATTGACTCTTATTTTCTTATTTATAGGTCATAGAAATCCCGCCACTTACTGATAGCAATAAAATCATACGCTACGAAATAAATTCTCGTTTTCTTTAATTCTACATTTATTTGTAGTTAAATAACGTTCACTGCATAAATTTGCAATGTTTTCCATTATAAGTGTGATTCTGACAGATCTGCCAAATGGCGTGGTACTGTTAATTCAAATAAGATAAACAAAACTTGCCATCACGGTCACTTTGATCTCACAAGAATACTAACACATCGTATTGCTATTAATGTCGCACATCTAAATAAATACGTATTTCAATTCAATCGTCATTCCATTCCTCTCATACCTGCACTCACCGTTTTCCCACAACACCTTCACTTCATTCCTAGTATTATTTTTCTATTGTTAAATTCAAACATATTAAAATTCAATAATTAGATGTCAATTATGAAACTCTGATTTATTCTAATATGAGATTGCTTATGCATTTATTTTAATCACTACCAATTATTGGGAATTTGTGATGACCATTTTATAGGAAAGTCATTCAAGATAACAATTTCCATGAGATGGTGACATGTGAATGACGGTTTTTTCTTAGTGTCTATGCAACATTAAATTGTTATTAGTGAAAACAATTGAAGTTCCTCTAGTTCTTACTTTATTAAACGCCGAATACGCCAAGGTCACTAACAAATAGGGAAAATTCTAAACCAATAAAATTAATTTAAAATAAAATAATTGTAGCATATATTTTTTATGCTACAGATTATAATAAATCAGCTGTTGATGAAATACATATATATATATATATATATATATATATATATTTATTTATATATATATATAAATTGTATGTTTGTCTTGGAATTTTTGGGTAGCTCAGTTGGTTAGAGCGCTAAAGGTACAGACTTTAGAGACGAGTTCAAATCCCGACTCAAGTATTCTTTTTTCTTTTCATATCATATTTGCCTTCATTGCCAAATGTCACAAATATATTTATAATATCTATATATACAAGCGTTACTGCTATAAAGTAAATATTCTCTTTAAAAATATTTGCTTAACTGTTATGTTAGCCGCTAGATGGCAGTCGGAAGATCTTTCCGCTACCTCTTGTGTGAATTGAGAATACTACATGTATAAGAAAATTGTATGTTTGTCTTGGAATTCTTGGGTAGCTCAGTTGGTTAGAGCGCTAAAGGTACAGACTTTAGAGACTCGAGTTCAAATCCCGACTCAAGCATTCTTTTTTCTTTTCATATATATATATATATATATATGTGTGTGTGTGTGTGTGTGTGTGTGTGTGTGTGTGTGTTACAATTAAATTTTTGACATGGACCAATGCAAGCTTAATATGACATGATAAGAAAAATATATGCCTGGCGGGATTTATTTTTATCATGTCATATTAAGGTCGCATAGCTCAATGTCAAAAATTTAATTATAACATCGATAAAGCGGCACTTCTTACTTACTACTCATTGGCACTATCGAACCCGTAGGTTCATGGCCGCGCGGACATACGCTCTCCATACATCCCTATCCTGAGCTAATACTTTCCAATCATTCCCTGTATAATCTACTTCCCTCAAATCATAATTAATGTTATTCTCCCACCTCATTCTTGGTCTACCAACTGGGCGTTTTCCCTCTGGCTTTCCTACAAGAAGCTTCCATGCAAGTCTTTCATTCCCCATTCGTGCAACATGTCCTGCCCATCGCAGTCTACGAGACTTAACTCTTCTTACATTGTTATGTAGTCTTCTCCATTCACCTGTCTGTTGATCTCTCTTTGGTCCAAAATTTTCCTAAGTACTTTATTCTCAAATACTCGTAATCTCTTTTCCTCCCTTAAAGTAAGAGTCCATGTTTCGCAACCATATAATATAACTGGTAGAATAATAGTCTTATATATTTTCAGTTTAACGTTTTTTGAAAGGAGTAGGGACATCAAGAGTCTCTGCAATGCATAATAGCACGCATTTCCAGAATTGAGCCTATGTTTAATTTCTTTGTGCATCTCATTCCTATTTGTGATTATTGTTCCTAGGTATTTGAATTCAGCCACTTCCTCAAAATTTCCCTCATTTGTCTATAGCTGTCCATTTCCATTATATAATGAATTTCTTAGTGTGACCATATATTTAGTTTTATTGATATTTACTTCCAGTACTAATTTCTTAGTGTTACTCAATAGTGTGTGCGTGTTGTCCTTTAGTATCTCCTCGCTATCGGTCAATAATACTACATCATCAGCATAAACTAACAGCTTATTAATACCATTGAGTTCTAAGCCTTCCTTATTCTCTAAAGAGTTAACGGCATGCTCTAGTACAAAATTAAATAGTAGAGGAGATAGTGCATCTCCTTGCTTCAACCCATTCTGGATTTCAAAAGTATCCGAAAACTGTTTGCCTACACGCACCCTACTCTTTGTGCCATTTAGACACATTCGTATAAGCCTAACTAACTTTTTAGGAATTCCGAACTCCAGCAGGATACTATATAACTTCTCTCTCTCTCAATTGAATCATATGCTTTTTTGAAGTCTGCGTATAGTTGATGTACAGTACCATTATATTCCCATTTCTTTTCTAAAATCTGTCTTATACTAAAAATCTGATCTGTTGTAGACCTGTTTCTTCTAAATGCACATTGATGATCTCCTAAAATGTCGTCAATATAGGGAGTAAGTCTGCTTACTAATATATTTGTAAGAATTTTGTACGAAGTTGAAAGTAATGAGATGCCCCTGTAGTTGTTGCAATCAGTTTTATCTTCTTTCTTATAAATTGGTACGATAATGGATTCCTTCCATTCATCTGGAAGAGCTTCTTTTTCCCAAATCATACTAAGCAACCAGCGTATCTTGTCCATCAATTTTTCTCCTCCTGATTTTATCAGTTCTGCTGGGATCTCATCTGAACCTGATGCTTTATACATCTTCAATTTTTCAATCGCCATTTCAATCTCTAATGCATTTGGTTCTGCAAAGCGGCACTTCAAAAAAGTAAAAATATTCTCTTTAATTTGCTTACTTCCCCGGTCGGGACAGTTTTTCTGGGTGAGGTTTTTATTGGGGTTTTTCCTCACCTGTAAGACAAATGTCAGGAAAACTTTAAGGCCCAAACGGTCCCCGAAATCATATGGCCATCGCTGTCATCATAATTCATATTCATATTAGGTTACGCTTAGGATTAGGGGCTCTCCTGGCGCACCATTATCATCATCACACCCATCATATCATCGGGGCAACGTAACCCCGCCTTCCAGGCGCCCCAACCTCACAAGTGGGTTACAACTACGCCATGCCAGGAGAGAAACCAGGAATGTCAAAAGACAACCTGGGGCATTTGAAAAAAAAATGCTTACTTGTTATAGGCCTAGTGGCTTCCAGGTGGCAGTGAAGACCGAGTTCTCGCTACAACTTGTAATAATGGAGAATATATATAAGAAAAACAAGTGTTTGTATTGGATTTGCCCGGTGTGTAATGGATAGCACACTCGAGTACCAATCGAGAGGTTCGGGTTTAAATCCCGTCCAGGCATTTATTTTTCTTATCATGTCATATATATATATTTATATGCAGTTTAATAGTTACACATCTTTCTGGGTCTAAAGTTTTATTTTTCTTCTCCACTCGTCTCTATCCATCCACTCCATGTCCTCCAGTCCTCTTGTTCTCATTCCAGTTCTTATTTCTTGCATCCACGAGTTTCGAGGTCTTCCTTTCCTTCTTCTTCCAGGTGGACACCATTCCAATGTTTTCCTGGGTAACCTTTCTTCTTGCATTCGTCGTACGTACCCATACCAATTTAATTGCTTATATCTTATATAATTTACTATTGATATCCACTATTCATTTCTTCTCGTATGACAGTATTTTTTTTTTCTATTTTTGAACATCTTGCTGCTCTCTTCAAGAAATCCATTTCCATATCATCATCCGGTAACATGGCAGCTGCCGCCGTCTTCCGGACACCAAACCCTATTCCTCTCTGTTCATCCATTGATCTTCCTCCAATCCTCTGATATTCATAGCCACTTGTATCCCTTATATCCAAGTTTTGTTCGGTCTTCCTCTCTTCCTCCTTTCCATTGCGATCCATTCCATAACAATGTTAGGTAATCTTTTTGACATGGCCATACCATTGTAATCTTTTTTTTTTTTCAATAATGTCTATGATGTTCGGCTCCTCTTGTACACCCATAATTCCCCTTCTTTCTTTATTTCTTATTCTATCCATTCTATATTTTCCAGCTGATCTTCTTAAAAACATCCATTTCTGTACTTAAAATTCTTTTCATTTCCTTGGTAGGAATTTGTCAATCTTCAGCACCATATGTTAAAATGATCTGAATTGTGGTTTGATATATTTGTAATTTCCTATTGTTTTGTAATATTCTTGCTCCACCAATCAGAGTTTAAAGCAAATATATATATATATATATATATATATATATCGTATTTTCATTGTCATATTTACAGTATATTATGAATTATGTGTTAAAAACGTTTATAATAGTTAATTCATAATTTTAACTGCTGATATATAGGATTGAATGATGGCTACAGCTGACTGAAGAACTAGAAGGGCAATTTGAGTGATAAAAGAAGAGAGAGCTTATAATGGTTGCTAGAATACTGATTTCGGGAGATTAAATCTTATTTATTATTTAGAGAACATAAAGAATATTTTAGAAATGAAATTTATTAGTTAACTGGTAGTTTTAGCTGCAATAACAAAGACAGCTCAAATTCTTTTTTACTTTTGATAGGGTTCATATCTATAGCCTATAATTTAAACCTAGAGAATTGGAAAAGAAGACTTAACAGTATTATCTCTTGCAAGCAATATAATAATAATAATATAATAATAATAATAATAATAATAATATATAATAATAATAATAATTATTATTATATTATTATTATTATTATTATTATCATTATCATTATTATAATTATCATTATCATTATTATAATCATCATTATCATTATAATTATCATCATTATTATCATTATCATTATTATCATCATCATTATTGTTATTGTTATTATTATTGTTATTGTTATTATTATTGTTATTATTATTATTATTATTATTATTATTAGTAGTAGTAGTAGTAGTATTATTATTATTATTATTATTATTATTATTATTAGTATTATTATTATTATTATTATTATTATTATTATTATTATTATTATTATTATTATTATTATTATAGTTTTACCGCTTTAGTCTCGAGGAGCGTCGCTGCTTCGTACGCAGTGGGTTCGAGTTCGATCCCCGGTCTGGACAAGTTTCCTGGATGTATTTTCTTTTCGGGATTTTTCATCACCTGTATGACAATATCAGTAAAGTCTAAGGCCCCAACGGTCCCCGAACATCATCTGGTCATCACAATCACCATTATAATGTTAGCCATCTTTAATACGAATGTGTGTGTGATTGGTGTGTTTCGTCTTAATGTTGTGTTGTCTCGGAGGAAGCCCTGAGATTGAGCAGATCTCTCATTCCCGGAGGCCCTCCATTTCATAATAAATAGTATGTATGTGATCCATACGTAAAAATCCCCCTCCCGACAGGTCGTTTCACTCTAAGTCTCGAATGGCTTGTGGTATGTAAAAGTACCTATAAGGTGAGAGATTAAGCCACGATAATGGAATAGGATTATAATGTTCGTATAATCTATAGAACAACTAATTTACTTTCATGATCATGCCTTAATAATCATTATTATAATTTTAGCTGTCGTAATTTATATAATGATTATATTAGTTATAAATAATTTTAATCTCTATTATATGAGCCATTTGTTTAACTAATTGGCATTCATAACTATTAATATAGGTATAATTTAACACTGATAAAGTGAAAGAGAAGATCTTACAGTGCTATCTCAATCACATTACATATATTTTTATTAGGATTTTTTCTACACTACAATAGTTTTTCCTTCGACCTAAATAATTTTATTCTACCAAAAATGCCTGCCTTGCGCATCTTCTTCTGTCAATTCTATTTTATTCATGCTCCTGATTACATCCATCTATAGTTCCTGAGGTTTTCCCACTCCTCCTTCTGCCTTCAGCATTCCATTCCAATGTCATTTTCGGAATTCTGTATTCTCTCATTCTTTTAACTTCTCCAAACTATCTCAATTTTTGTTCTTCAATTATTTCAAGAATATTCTTATCCACTTTAATCATCTTTCTAATTCTTTGGATTCTAATAGTATCCGTTTTTATTTTCTTACCGCTCTAGCCCAACAGCCAATTTCTGTAGCCAACAATTTACTTGTATGTTCTTTGCCTAATGTCCAAGTTTCAGCTCCATATAACATTACACTTTGAACTATTATTATTATTATATTATTATTATTATTATTATTATTATTATTATTATTATTATTATTATTTATTATTGGTCTTTGACTGGTAGGTCATTTTGCAAACAATATGTTAATGAATAAATGAGTGCCTCAGTGCCATAGGTGCCTAACCCACAATCTAAAAATAATATGCTTTTCCCTGTAATTGCACTAAAAATAATCATCTCTGTCAGAGTCACATCTGCCTATAACATTATGGATGAGTTACAATTAACACAAAAACATTATAGGCAGATTGGCTCTGACAGAGATGATTATTTCTAGTGTAACTACAAGGAAAAGGCACATTTTTTTCAATTGTGGGTTAGGCAACTATGGCACTGAGGCACATATCCGACACACCGTCGGGTCGAGAGATGAGATGAGATGAGGTCCCTTATGTTGGATGTTTGTGAATAATAAGGAATGCGACTGACCACGACTGAAGTAGCATCACAGGGGCAAATGAATGAGAAATCAATGAGTTGTGGACAAATGGTGTAATGAAATCTGTGGCATGGAAAAACGAAAGAAACTCAGAGGAAAATCTGCCAGGTTCCGTTTCGTCCACCATGAAACCCACATGGAGTGACCGAGGCACGAACTTGAGACACCAGCGTATTATGAATAAAAACAATATAAATAATGCAGAACAGTTTTGAACAATAACAATTACAGTATCTATAACACTGGTCAACATGATTTTTGTCTCATGAGTACCAATAGTTGTACTTAATGCAGTTTTTTATCGTGTTTTCAAATATGTATTCGGAATTTATCCATCACCCACAGTTTTTTATTTCAATTTCAATTAATTGATTTAAATATTTTTTTAATAAACCTAGAATTCTTCCCGGAAAATCTTGGCACAGTGAGCGATGAGCACGGGGAACACTTTCATCAGGAGATTTCAGTTACGAAAAATAGATATCAAGGCAAATGGAATCCTAATATGCTGGCCGATTATTGTTGGACCATCAGGGGGATGCTCCACAGGCGAAATATAGCAGAAAATCGTCATTTCTTACTTTCTAGGTGAGTCCGAATGTTCGAATATTGTGTAGTTACGAATGTAGAAAATATTAAAGTATTTGAAATTATAATTGACTGTCTCTCGGAAACCTTGCGTGAGGGAGAAACACCGATATCATATTTGAATTCAGGAGAAAAAATGCTATCAGAAACACATATTTTTCTTTCTGAGACAAAAAAAAGTTTCTTTTTGTTGCGCAGTGTAATAAGAAACTTTTTTTGCTATATATTTCAAATACTGAAAAAAAGTAAATATAATTTAATTTTTTAGGAGTGAATTTATAATTTAGAGGGCATGTGTTATCCTAATGGGCGACTGGAATGCTGTGGTTGGAGAAGGACAGGATGGAGGTACAATTGGAAGATATGGATTAGGAAAAAGGAATAAGAGAGGCGAATCACTGGTGAGTTTCTGTAAAAGGAATTCAATGATAAAATTATTGGAAATACAATGTTTCAACAGCATAAAAGAAGAAGATACACATGGATAAGCCGTATGGAGAACAAACGATACCAGATCGACTACATACTGATACAGGAAAGATTCCGAATTGCTTGAAAAATGCGAAGACCTTACCAGGAGCAGATATCAGTTCAGACCATGTCTTACTAATAGGCGAAGTAGATATTTGGCTGAAGAAGATAAGAGGAAGACAGGCAACAAAGAAGTTTGACTTGGAGAAACTCAAAACTGAAGATGAAAGGAGAAAATTCCAACAAAATTTTCAGGAGGAAGCCTCCACCATGGAAATTTCATATGGCAATACCAAGGAACACTGGCGTTATATGAAAACCTCTATAGCTGTAGAGGAAACAATAGGATACTAAGAGAGCAAGAATATTAAGAAACCTTGGGCCACAGAAAAAATGTTAGAGAAGATGGAAGAAAGAAGAAATGGAAAAATAGCAATGCAGAAGAAGCCAAAAAAACTACAGGAAAGTAAACAACGAACTTAGAAGAGAAACTGACAAGGCAAAGGAAGAATGGATGAAGAAGAAATGTGAAGAACTAGAGATACTGGAAGGAAAGGAATGTATGTTTTAATGTACCAGGAAGTTAAAAGCTTGGACTATGGAAAGAAGGGCAGGAAAACTATGTGGCTAATTGAGGACGAAAATAATGAAGAAACAACAGACCGACAGGGAATTGTGAATACATGGGAAAAATACGTAGAAGAGCTTTAATGAGGCAAGAAATCGTCCGGTAACTTGGATTTAGAAAATTAAGAAGACATCAGAAGATGAAAAGGGACTTTCAATTCTGAAGAAAAAAGTTGAACTAGCAATTAAGGAAATGAAAAATGGGAAAGCAACGGGGTAGATGGAATCCCCATCGAATTGATTAAATGCTTAGGTGAAGGAAAGAAGGAAATTCTGCGTTTATGCAACAAGATATATAAAGAAGGTGAATGATCCGAAATATTGACTGAGACAGTGCTAATTCCAATACCGAAGAGAAACAATGCAAAGAAATGTAAGGAGTTCATGACTATCAGCTTGATATCATACTCTGCAAAGACTCTCCTGCGAATATTGAATTGACGTTTACGTTCTACGATGGAAAGCGAATTGGAAGAAGAACAGTTTGGCTTCAGGAAGGGAAAGGATACAAGAGATGCAATTGGATTGATACGAACAATAGGAGAAAGATATATAGAAAAAGATAAAGCCGTTTATGCAGTATTTCTTGACCTGGAAAAGGCCTATGACAGAGTAAATTGGAATAAACTCCTGAATATCTTGAAGAAAATTGGCGTGAACTGGAAGGAGAGGAGGCTCATAAGTAGTCTTTATATGAAACAGCAAATAAAAGTGAAGATAAGAGAAGAAATGTCAGATGGAAGAGAATTTGAAGGGGGGGGGTAAGGCAAGGGTGTCCTCTATCACCTACTCTTTTCAACATCTACCTGGAAGACTTAATGAAGAACTGCTTCAGCAATACGGGAGGCGTAAACATGGGAGGAAGAAGACTAAAGTGCACAAGATTTGCTGATGATGTGGCTTTGCTAGCAGAAGATGCAATGACACTGAGGAAATGCTGATGGAGCTAAATGATAAGTGCGAGGATTATGGGATGAAGATAAATATAAATAAGATGAAGGCCATGATTATAGGAACGAAACCAAGGAAGATGAACATGAGAATTAAAGATGAGGATTTCGAGCAAGTGGAGAGCTTCAAATACTTGGGTTGTACTATCAGCATTAACATGTACTGCGGTCAAGAAGTAAAGCAGAGGATATCAATGGCAAAAAAAAAACTTTCAACAAGAAGAGAAGCAAAATAATTACGGAAGAGGCTAGTGAAGTGCTTTGTGTGGAGTGTAGCATTGTATGGTGCAGAGACTTGGGCATTACGACGGAATGAGGAAAAGCGACTGGAAACTTTGGATGTGGATATGGAGAAGAATGGGGACGTATAAAATGGACAGACAAAGTAAGAAATAAAGATGTGCTAGACAAAGTGGGAGAAAGAAGAACAATGCCGGAACTCATAAAGAAGAGGAAAATAAATTGGATTGGCCACTGGCTAAGAAGAAACTGCCTGCTGAAGGATGCCCTAGAAGGAATGGTCAACGGAACGAAAGTTAGAGGCAGAAAAATACATCAGATGATATATAATATTAAAATAAATGGTTTGTATGTAGATACAAAAAGGAAAGCTGAGTTAAGGAAAGAGTGGAGAATGCTGAGTTACAGTGAGAGACCTGCTCTTGAGCAGAACACAATGAAAAAAAAAAAATACTTAATATTATTATCAAATTAATTACATTCTAATTCCAAACTCCATTGCGTGATAGCCCTAATAGACCTTGATCCACCAGCCGGATACTTGTCCCCCATCCACATGTATTAATCACAGAAGTGGCAGATCATCCAGCCAGTGTAAGGGTGACGTGTGGTCAACATATCGGATCCCCAGCCGTTAAACCTGATTTTCTCAACTTGAAGCCACTAATTACTAATTACACTGAGCAAGAAAACAGTTTTTTTTTTGTCTCAGAAAGAAAAATATGTGATTCTGATATCATTTTTTCTCCTGAATTCAAATATGATATCGGTGTTTCTCCCTCACGCAAGGTTTCCGAGAGACATTCGTTTATAATTTCAAACACTTTAATATTTTCTACATTCGTAACTATACAATATTCGAACATTCGGACTCACCTAGAAAGTAAGAAATGACGATTTCTCCTATATTTCGCCTGTGGAGCATCCCCCTTGATGGTCCAACAATAGTCGGCCAGCATATTAGGATTCCATTTGCCTTGATATCTCTTTTCATAGCTGAAAATCTCCTGATGAAAGTGTTCCCCGTGTTCATCGCTCACTGTGCCAAGATTTTCCGGGAAGAATTCTAGGTTTATTAAAAAAAATATTTAAATCCATTAATTGAAATTGAAATAAAAAACTGTGGGCGATGGATAAATTCCGAATACATATTTGAAAACACGATAAAAAACTGCATTAAATACAACTATTGGTACACATGAGACAAAAATCATGTTGACCAGTATTATTGAAGCTACCCAAATTTCTCACAATGCTGATTGGGTACCAGTCTCATACTGGCCGAAATTCCATAAGAAAATATATTTCCCCATGATTACTGAAAACAACTGAATATCCACAATCTGCTCTAAGGCATCATAATTATTTTAAACCGCTCGTCTACACTTTGTGATAATTGCATTCTATATAAAACGTTTAATAGTTATTCTATACTTCCATAATGGAGGTGGAATTTCTGAAAGTAGATAAAAGAAATGTGTGTATCTAGGTATCCAATTCATAGCCGGTGACATTTTTTTACCCTGTGTTTGAATTGATTTAATTAGAAACTGAAAAACGAGGAAAGATACGAAACTTAAATTATATAAAACAATGGCTGTTCCTTTGTAAACTTCTTGTAGGAAAGCCAGAAGGAAAACGCCCAGTTGGTAGACCAAGAATGAGGTGGGAGAACAACATTAATTATGATTTGAGGGAAGTAGATTATACAGGGAATGATTGGAAAGCATTAGCTCAGGATAGGGATGTATGGAGAGCTTATGTCCGTGCGGCCATGAACCTACGGGTTCGATAGTGCCAGTGAGTAAGTAAGTAAGTTCCTTTGTTGTTGTATGGAAGTGAAAATTGGATAATGAAATCAAGAGATAAAAGCAGGATAAGACTGAGGAAATGCTGTTTTTACGTAATGTGAAAGGATGCACAAGAGCGGATGGAATAAGGAATGAAACTATACGAGAAGAATTAAATATATATAAAATTGAAGATAAAATCAGCGAAAATAATAAGAAATGGACAGAACACTTAATGAGAATGAACAACGAAAGAATACCAAAAAGAACCTTCCTGTATAATCCCAGAGGAACAAGAGATGTTGGCCGACCACGTAGAAGATGGTCTCCATTTTTAACTTCGCCGGAACAGGCTGCATAGCCTAAACCTTGTAGTAGAAGAAGAAGAAGAAGAAGAAGAAGAAACTGAAAAACGGGGCCATTTTACTTATTTTAATTTACTGTCAGGAATTTATGTTAATCACTTCTTTTTTTCACTGAATATGCATTTTAGTCGCGACACATGTGATAATACCAAAATGAATCAGATAACAGATAATCTATGAGTTCGAATGAATGGTTGATGATTTCTTTAGCTAAAAATCTCTCTTTTTTATCATAGAATTTTTTTAGGATATTTGATAAAGACAAAAAAATGTAATGACAATTCATACGATTTCAGTTATGCAGCCTGTATTAGGGATATATGGTAACCTCTAAAATTACTTTCTCTGTTAATGATACCAATGTCATTCTAAATCCAAACATATAACTCGAGATTCTAAATGTCGTTTATACAAAACGCTGATTACATTTGTATGATGTTCAGTTTGAAATCTGCACATTGTCAGAACTGAATATAATGAAACTTGAAACTTATCATAAGTAATGCCACGAGTGATTTCCAAATTATCGATAAATTCACGACTCACGAAGTGAGGAGTGAATTTATCTAGAGAATTTGGAAATCAAGAGTGGCATTTGTTAGGACTATTTAACGAATAAAATAAAGCTGTTTACTCACAAATCATTATTTAACTACAGTTATTTAAAAATATTTTTATATTTAAAGTAAACGGTGATGTTTGAAAACTAATGAGAAACGATAGGTAGCCTACGCTTCTACTGCTTCTTTGTTTATCACTGCAACCAGATCATACTATTTATTGCCAAAGGAACGCAATATTGTAAGAATGCTCTCTAGTGGAGAAAAAATGAAACACATCAATCTGTATATTAATTCATTTTTGATGTCGTATACATTTAAGAAAGTGCAAACAGTGGTTTCTTTTTTTGGTGGTATAATCAATTGCTACAAATGTTGACATGTAAGCACTATTATATACAATCTGGTAGCCGTATTTGTTATAGGCTCAGTCACTGCAAAATAACGGTCAGACCTGTTCAGAATATTAAAAAGGAGGAGCTTTGCTTAATATATGATAATCCTAACGTTGATAATTATTTCGTGAAACACGTCTCTGATTGGTTGTAATACAGAAATCATTGAAACGTGATTGGTCATTGACTCCCATTTGGGGCATGAGTTAAATAGTCAAAGAAATATATTACGTAAAACACATGGTCCAATTCAGGATGCAAAATGTTGAAGAATTAGATACAACTCGGAACTATATTAGCTATATAAATTACCGGATATTGTAGCTTCAACAAAAAACAAGGAGACTGAGATGGGCTGGACACGTACAAATAATGTATAAAATGAGGTACCTAAGAGGATGATGCAATCAAAGTCAAATGGCAAGAAGTCAGCTGGAACACCAAACTTAGATGATTAGATGGAGTTGTTGAGGATGGAAGAAGCTCGGCATTTGCAATTGATGAAGGGTTGTCCATGATGTTTTAACAAATTCGTACAACCTCTGCGCTTTCCGCTGGGGGAATTCGCGGGCTATTTTTCAAATATGGAAAATTGGTCCTTCATAATGCAGTGTTTGAGTTATTGCCTTGCGTTATTCGCTTTAGTCCATTAATTTTAATGCTTATTCTAGTGTATTAAATATTTAATTTAAGAACTGAATAATTCATGGTATTTTGATAACTTTTCGCAGCACTATGCTGGGGTTCTTCATGGGTACTGGTCTGTTTTTTCTTGTCCAGGATAGAAATGGAAATATTTTCTGCGAGGAGGCGAGGCCCAACTTGGGCTATTGTCCTGATGATGATGATGATGATGATGATGATAAAATAAGATAATTGTGAAGCTATGCTGTATATTGTCCATCCATCCATATTAATTCAGCCCGAGGGCAGGTCTTTCACTGCAATCATAGCAGTTTCATGCTATGCTTTGCAGCTTTACTAGGGAATTATACTGTACGTGTGGTAGCTTCCGGTTGCTTTCCAAACCGGTGAAGGATGGTGATGATAATGATAAGGATGAAGATGATGATAGCCGGATGATTTTCGGGGACCGTTGGACCCTAAGCTTCCTGACATTTGCCTTACAGGTGGAAAAAAAACGAAAAAACCTCACCCAGGAGCCTATCCCGACTGGGAATCGAACTCGGGCCCGCTGCATGACAAGGCAGCACGCTACCTCGAGACCACAGCGGTGGACAGTATAATGTCATTGAAAATAAAAAATAAAATATATTTATTGTTTCGTTTTTTTTCATTTAAAGCATCAGGAAAGTCTTAAAATGCATTCATCTTTGCTAAATTAGTTATGCCCACCCACAATAAGGCATTTATAACCGACACCTACAACAATTCTATAAATATACATAACACGAGATAGCAATAAATGCTGGAACATGTGTGGATTAAAGATTTTTTTCACATAATGTTTTAAGTCTGACTATATAACTGCACCCGTTACAGACTTCACGCTTCAGAGAGCTGGCAAAACTCCTAAAACATCTTAGCACCTTGTCAAGATCCTAAGGACTGTATTGTCCTTCATTACACTACAGAAAGCTTTCAATTTGAGTAACAAAGTATACTGATGAAATCACCCACTGACTCTTGAGTAGTTTGTGTGATTTTTAATTAACAAAATCACTTCAAAGTAACTAGCATACCTAGTCTCGTACCTATTTTCGCGTCATCCTATAAAGTCTTGAGAGGAAAAAAGGGGTAAATTTACTCCAGAAAATATAATTATAAACTGAATGTTCAATCATTCAATAAAACGACTTCTCCTTTGTTAGTTTAACCTCACCCTCTACAGGTACTTTTACTTGCCCCACGTCACAGGACACAACCTCTCTGGAGAGGATTTGAATATCTGTATGATATTTACTTTTTGACCATACAAGGATATATATAAAGCCTCCATGGTTGAATGATCAGCTCAATGTCAGGACCACCCCGAGACAATATGAACATTTAATTCAACATTAATAAAATCCATGATAACATTCCGTTGAGGTATTATTCATAAAATTAAAAATTATAATATAAAATTATAAAACAATTACCCAAAAGGTCCGTCTCCTCAACTTAAAAAATATTGATTATTTGTAGCGCTTTCGGGACTAGTCCCATCATCAGCAGAAGTAACAGGATATGGGTTCTTATCAGTTGACCCATGATATTGAATCAGGGATCAATGGATGAAAACCTACATCCTGTTACCTCTGCTGATGATGGGACTAGTCCCGAAAGCGCTACAGACAATCAATAATTTTTAAGTTGAGGAGACGGACCTTTTGGGTAACTATTTTATAATTTTACATTATATTTTTTTTATTTTATTTAATCCAAGTCACATAATTCACTTACACATTCATCCTAAACAAGGCGAATGTGATATGGATTATTATGATTGCCAGTTGATGTGCGGGGACCGTTTGGGTCTTAACCTTTCTGAGATGTCTCTTAAAGGTGAGGGAAACCCCAGAAAAAATCTTCACCCATCAAATTTGTCTCGACTGGGGATCGAATCTGGGGTCGCTGCGTCTGAGGCAATGACCTTACCTCGAGACCACACCGGAGGACCTCAAATTAATAACATATTTAAATTTAAAATATTCAATAATTGAGCACCTACTTTCAAGGAAAATTTAGACCTGTCATGGCATTGCTCTCATTCTTTCTTCCTTTATCGTGCGATTCGTTCTTTTGTGCTTAACTGACCATTTGCAAATTTATTTTAGCAGAATCATTTTTTATTTCCGCTTTTCTCTAACCTCTACATTATCAAGATTCATGAGTTCAAAATTGAATTTTTTTCCGATGAAGAAGTTCTTCTTTCGAACATATATGTTCACAAAATTAAAAATCCTCGAATATGTAAAGCAGGACGTAGCAAATTCTACCGTGAGATGACCTATTAATTAATTAATATTTTTATTAGTGACATATAAATGATAGTCTTCTTGAGATTTAAACATGATTGTTGAGAAAATAAAGGTAGTGAATTCACGTCTTATGTTTCCAAGTACCTTCAAATTTTATCCACTACTTCCTGGCAAAGAACTATTAATACTTAAATGTTTGGCACGAGTTACGATAAAGGTTGATTTTTATCGATTCTACGTGATTTGAGTAGAAAATAATACGTCGAGTAGACCACAGAAAACATTCAAATTGTTCATTAGGATTCCTCTTTTCAGAATAATGTAAACATTTAATACATTCTTAGTGACGATATTTATAATTGTACGACGACTTTGCATTGTAGGCTTTATTATGAGTTAGTCGCCTTCTTTTATATCTTATTTTATGAAAATATTAATTTAGCCACATGACATTATAACACATTTGATTATTGAGCTAATGTAAGTTACTAATTTTCAAAGTGAGTTCTTAAAATGAAAGGCTAAAATATACAACAGTTTTCGTGAATTGTAAAATTGTATCTAATAATATTTAAACCATGGGTAGCGTGCTGCTTGCCACGCAGCGGGCCCGGGTTCGATCCCCGGTCGGGACAGTTTTTTCTGGGTGAGGTTTTTATCGGGGTTTTTCCTCACCTGTAAGACAAATGCCAGGAAGAATTTAAGGCCCAAACGGTCCCCGAAATCATATGGCCATCGCAATCATCATCATTAATAATCATCTTGGGTTAAGCTTTGGATTAGAGACTCTCCTGGCGCACCATTATCATCATCATCACCCATCATAACATCGGGGCAAACGTAACCCCGCCTTCCAGGCGCTCTAACCTCAGAAGTGGGTTACAAGTACGCCAAGGCAGAGAGAAACCAGGAATGTCGAAAGACAAATCTGGGGCATTTGAAAAAAAAATTAACCATAATCTTGGACTTGGACTTGAGACCGGAACAGGTCGCATTGATCTAATCCTAGAAAAGAAGAAGAAGAATCTATATTTTAAGAAGATCAAATATCTGATTTGTTTTCCGAAATATTTACTGACTACATCTAAATCAGAAAATCTACAAAAACCAAGCTTCAGAAATCTGCATCTCAGTAAATATAAAGAAGAAAATATAAAAAGAAGAATAAAAGGTAGTTAGCCTATTAATATTTTTTTATTTATTTATTGACATTTTCTTCGACTCCCATTTTTAATACAGAATCACAATTTTAAAAGTATTTTTAAAATATAGCTTAATTTGTATCGACGAGATGTTGGGCGTCCTAGAAAACGATGGGCTGATGCCTTATGAAGCCCGTACGGCCAATAACATACTCCTTGAAGTGATGATGATGATTATTAGCTATTCAGGTAATTTTCATTAAAGTGATAGATTTGCTAATATCTGATATCCCGCCAATTTTTAACTAAAATACTTCAAAGAAATTTAGGACACAATAATCCCTGGATTTTTCGGTGAAATAATTAACTATACCAATAATTTACCAGATGATGTTGAATCTTAAATACTATTGATTGAGCTTTTTGGAAATTAAACAATAGAATATAGCCTATTATCAAAATCAAGTATAGGATAAAAGTAGTTTTATAATCAGAAACTTCCTGTATAACTAAACATTAAATGCATTTAAGTTAATCTGGAGACTTTAACGCATGTATAAGATATTATAACTTCAAAACTAACATTTGCGTATTAATGATGTTTATTTATTTTCTGAAAGCCTTCATTGTAATAGTGGAGAGTATATGTGGCAACACTTACATATTATTTTTATATCAATTCATGATACTTATGATTTATGTGTGTTTATTTACAAGGAATAAGTGTTTTGTTAGATACGACTAATGTATTTTCAACACACATTATCTGGAATGAAGTAATTCATAAAAGACACCCACACTGTAACAATTCTTTTGCGCATGTATTTAAATTTAAAAAAAATGACACAAGTAAAATCCTTTGGCGTGTAATATATCTCGTTAATTCTTTTTGTCCACTTAAGGATTTTTTAACAAGTCCAGAAGTGACAATGAGCAGAATAGGGGTCTAGGCTAGGCTATCTTAAAGGGTCAAGGGCGTCTGTCGATATTCTACATAAACTTTACTCGTTAGGTCAAATGTTATTCTGCTAACGCCCTGCAATTTATTTAATTTTTTCTACTCAGAGTGGTTTCATTGGTTTTTAAATATATTTCTCTTTTTTCCTTGATGAGTCGTCGTTCGAATTTCCCAAAGAACACCATGTTGTAAAAAAGCACTGTAATTATATTCCTAAATAAAACTACATGAGAATTGCTGACCTCTTACCCTCACATGTTTGTAAATCCCCATTAATGGAAACCTTTATTTGATGTTTGATTCTGGTAAAAAGGAAACTTATAATATTACTTCAATTAAATATCTTTGAGATATTACATTTAACTGTTTTAATTAATGAGGAGTTAAGAAATGTAAAAGATTCTTCACATCGGTAGTTATATCTTAGAACTGGAAGAGAAAAACTAAATAGTACGCCTTTAAGAACCAGAATTACGTGACATTTGCACAGTTTTCTGATGTTCTCTATAAGCTTACAATGTAGTGTAAGTACAGACTTCAAGTGAAAATGAACTTTTTAAGGTTTTAGCATACTTATATTGCATAAATTCATCTTCATGATGATATTGAATTTTATGTTTGCTCTCTCGTTTAGGACTCAACCCGAATTAAAAAAAAAACGGTTGCATAGTGAGAACAAAATCTGTGCATAGGAGTACAAAATACATTGAGGTATACGTAAAACATATTTTCGTGAGCTTATCTCCTTCACAGTTTAGTAAAATAACTACATCTTTCTGCTTCCGCCTTATACAGTTATTCTAATCAGTTCCAGCTCTCGTTTTACTTTTATTTGTTTAATTAAAAAATATTAATTGGTTTTACAAGCTATTTTATTAAATTTTAAATATTTTCAGTTAAAAAACAAAATATTTACGAGATCCCATAATCCTTTATTTAATTTAGTTTTTTTAAAATTAATATTATACTCGTAGTCTGCATCAGTATTTTATTTTAAAGTTTTTTCTCCCCCCCCCCCGTGACATTTTGCTTTTAAAACATTCGGGTATTAGCCTCTCAAAAGAAAAATGGACTCCGATCAACATAATTATTAGTGTACACAATTTTAAAGCATTAAATCATCATCATCATCATAGTACATTCACGAATTTAGGCCATTTGTTGACCTGTTTCGGCCTCAAGAGAAACACCATCCAGAAGTCTTTTGAGTGGACGTCCTGGTCTTCTTCTTCCTGCAGGTTGATATCTTAACATTAGTTTGGGTATTCTGTGATCTTCCATTCGATGAACATTAAATAATGATATTGATTATACTTGCGCTGTGGTCTCGAGGTAGCGTGCTGCCTTGTCACGCAACGGGTCCGGGTTCGATCCTCGGTCGGGACAAGTTTCCTGGGTGATGTTTTTTTTCGGATTTCTCACCTGTAAGACAATTGTCTGGAAACTTTAAGGCCCAAACGGTCCCCGAACATTATCTGGCCACCATTAACATTCATTAAAAAAGATAGGATTAAAGCCTCTCCTGGCGCATCATTGCCATCATCATCATATATCATCGGGGCAGCGTAAACTCCGCCTTCCAGGCGCCCCAACCTCAGAAGTGGGTTACAATAACGCCATGTCAGGATAGAATGCCAGAATGTCGAAATGACAACATGGTGGCATTGAATAAAAATAAAATACTTGCGGCTCGCTACAAAAAAAAACTAGAATAGCTGTTGTTATCATTTGAATCCGTGTTCTTCGCTTGATTATCCTTCGCTAGGCAGCGTTACTGACTAAAATGGATAGGGATTGACGAAAATATATTAATCCCCAGGCGGGGAAAATTCTGATAGTGTCGCAGCAATATGTTTTGCTGCACGAGCTGGATAGGTAGGTAGGTAGCCTATACTTCGCGCATTATAAACTAGCGGGTGGGGAACAACACTCATTCATGAATAAATATATGTTATCAAAATGCAATACCATTAATTCTTAATAATTATATATAAATTAATTAGTGTATAATGCTATTGTGTATTATTAAATTGTAGTAATATTGTGTTTTTCTTTATGTAATTGTAATGTTATTTGTTTTTTAATGTATAATGTATTGTGTTATTATGTATAATGATAATTGTGTTTTATTTAATGTATATTATTGTGTTTTTATTTTGTTATTGTTGTTTTTTTTTTGTTGTTTATTTTTCTTTACACTAGTACCAATTATTACTTATTGTAACGGACTGTCAACAGCACGTACGGCTTACTGCCCGTGAGACCCATATTTGTAAATAATATTGTAAATATCTTACTTTTTGTCTAATAAAGTCCTTCTACTACTACTACTTATTTGTCATCTTATAGCCTCTCACTCTACGTTTCAACCCGTAACATAGACCTGCAATAAAACGTTGTCTCTGCTGTTTGTGTCAGTGTTGAGATAGTTCCTGACGTGTGCTGCACGTGAAAATTTTGCAGTCAGTTATAAGTTTTGCTTTAACTTATATTCTTAATATAATCACTTATATTCGCAGAGACCTCGTATTTCATGCTTGAGTTTATTTTAAAGTAAAGTAAAGTAGTTCCAATTCAGGCCTCAGGAGGCCCTTGGGGTAGTAGGACGTTAAAGCTCCCACTTTTTCTGGACAATCGGCACTTGATGTCAGCAGGGTTGTCACCCCTGCGTGATGGCCGCCTTTACCCCCAGAACAAGCGTCTGGTACTTATTTCCGTTAGCGGCTGAGTCGACCCCAGGGCCATAGTGCCGCCAGAAGGTTTGGGTTAGTTTAAAAATCCTGACCCCACCGGGACTTGAACCCTCGACCTTGCGGCTTGTAGCGCAATGCCTTAACCACTACGCTACGGCGTGCCCCTATTGAGTTTATTTTACGTTCCGTACATCTACGACGTGGTATCCACGGCTCTTCTTCCCTTCCGAAGAAATCCATGGTTAAAATGTTTGCCTTGTTAAATGCCGGCCCATTTGAACCTCGGAACAGGAGGCGAGCATGGGAATCACTAATCTGCTAGGGCCGACACAATGCATAACTTCTCCCTCGTTTCAAATTTTGAGTCACAGACGTCCTGATTTTTTATTTTCTCCTAAAGTTGTAAATCAGTCAGAAAAAAAAGTTTGTTTTATATTGAGTGTCAAAAATCTCGTCTGTCAGCAATAATATTAGTAGAAGAATCTGAATTTGAGATAGTGTACCTACATCTTAGAAATTATAATTTGATGGACGGAAGCTCTTGGAATGAGAAATATTTGTAAAGAACGTTCCTTAACAATCATAATTTTCGATATTCTTAAATAATTTGATAATTGTTCAATGTGGTGTCCACTAGCTCTAAAACGTGGATTTACAACGGGTCTACAATATTTCATATGATCAAGTCATAAAGTTCAGTTTCTTTTTATGATTTTTAAAATATTATTCACAATAAATTATTTTGTTTCTAACATCTAGTTCTCTTTAGAACTAAACTTGTGAATGCAAAACATAATTTTCAATTGAAATCGATTTTAAAAAATCAAATTGCGAGAGTAGGCTACCAAATCAGATCTATGATATAACAACAATTCTAAAATCACATGTCTCATATGTCATTTTCAATTGCTGATTTCCTCCATAAAACATTAACGTCAGTTTCGACTATTCTAGTGTATACTGCCTCCATCTCCACGATTCCAGAAGTGTAGTATATAATCATAATTTCTCTTTTCAAAATTATATATATATATATATCGTCATCACCAGATACTTATCTGCTATTTTCATCCTTGACTACTCTATTCACAAACTACAATTGAATATACGATCGCGCCAAAATTTTCTACTTCGCATCACAGGTCACAACTCCCTCCAATTATCAAATTCCTATGCTGTATCCATTGCGAGATTCTGCAACCGCAGCTACATGAGTTAGGGACCGCAGAACATTGTTTTTTTAACAATGTAATTCTCTTACTTTTGTAATTTATCTTTGAGGATATTAATTAGTTATTTCTGTTCTTTTGTTTTGTTACATTATAAACATCAATAAATTTGGAATAAGAATATTAGAAAATATACAATTAAACACCCTATTGTTTGCAGATAAACAAATAATAATTGCAAATTCTGAAGATAATCTGCAGAAAGGTCTGTATGAACTTAACAAAATTATAGAAGAATATGGATTGAAGAGATCTAGGTCGAAGCTAATTACATTATTGCTTCTAATTCTAGTAAGGTAAATTGCTTACACAATACTTTTTGAATGCAAATCAAATGTTATATTTAACTAATCTACAGAGAAAACAAAAAATATGGCATTCCAAGGTGTAGATCCTGTCAGAAGTAAAATTTGTACTTGACAATAAAATTTTGGAGCAGGTGAATAATTTTACATATCTAGGATGCAATATCCCATATGAAGAAGAAAAGGATGTAAAAGTAATAATTTTTTTAAAATAATTTAGGGTTAATCAATTCTATTCTTCAGCCACAGTTAGTCCAAAAACATTCCAAACTAAAAGTGTATAATACACTGGCTCTTCCACTCTTTTGTATGTAGCGAGTATGGACATTGAAACAGAAGGATATACGGAGACATAGATCTGTTGAAATGAGATACCTTCGGAACTGCAGGATAGAAACTACTAGATTGTAAAAAAAATGAAGGCATCTTAGAAGAATTACACATGTAAATTTTAGAAAACAACATTTTTAATTATAAGTCAAGGTGGATGCAACATGTTCATCGAATGGAAGATCACAGGGTACCCAAACAAATGTTAAGATATCAACTTGCAGGAAGAAGAAGACCAGGGCGTCCACTCAAAAGACTTTTGGATGGTGTTTCTCTTGAGGCCGAAACAGGTCAACAAATTACCTAAATTCGTGAATGTACTATGATGATGATGATGATAAACATCCCCATGGTACCACAGACCTAGTAAGCCCTTAGCCTACGACCCGGCTGCTGGCCCTGCATCCACATGTCTCAGTTAAAGATGGATACCACCAAGTGAATATAGATTTATAATGTGGTCAGCATGTCTGGTTCTCTAGCCTTTACAGGTGTTTTTCTCAATCTGGAGTCACTACATATTGTAGCTATACAAATTCCTCGTGATTCTGGGTACCGATTTCAAACTGTCTGAAACTACATGAGAAAATATCTTCCCCCATTGGACCTCGAACCACCCGTAGCCCTGCCCAAGGGGATGTCTAAACAGCTCGTTTACGGCGCGGGACTACTTATGTTAAATTAAATATTTTAACTTGTTTCATTTATATATAAATTTGCAGTACAAATACACTGAGCAACAAAAAAATAAACTTTTTTTCTGTCTCAGAAAAAAAAAGTGATTCTGATAGTATTTTTTCACCTGAATTCAAATATGATATCGGGTTTTCTCCATCACGCAAGGTTTCGTGAGACAGGAATTTATGATTTCAAACACTTTAATATTTTCTAAATTCGTAACTACACAATATTCGAACATTCGGACTCGCCTAGAAAGTAAGAAATGACGATTTTCTGCTATATTTCGTCTGTGGAGCATCCCTCTTGATGGTCCAACAATAATCGGCTAGCATTTTAGGATTCAATTTGCCTTGATATCTCTTTTCCATAGCTGAGATCTCCTGAGTTAGCTCATTTGGTTTTATTTTACACTGGGCAAATGGACGAAAAAACGTGTATTAAAAATAATTATTTAAATCCATTAATTCAAATTGAAATAAGAAAACAGTGTGGGTGATGGAGAGATTCCAAATACATATACGAAAACACGATAAAAAACTGCATTAAGTACAACTATTGGTATTAATGAGACAAAAATCATGTTGACCAGTGTTATTTTTCTATTCATAGGTTGTTACATTCCTGTACATAATTTTTTTTTTTACTGGTTGAGTGACAATATTTTCCGTACAGAAAAAAAAAACTTGAGTTCAAATGAACTTTTAACACATTAAAGAATGAAAATATTCTCATATGGCCTAGGAAGGGCAAAATCATCCTACTATTGGTAGCTCTTATTCCTCCAACATGGTGAGTTGTTCGGTGTTAGGATTGTGTATATAGGCCTATTTGTGGTATATTGTCGTATTATTTACTGTTCAGTCATTTCCTTATACTCTATTAAACTCACTGGCTCTATTGAATCCTTAGGTCCATGGCCGCGCGGACATAAGCTCTCCACACATCTCTATTTTTGATCTAATATTTTCCAAACATCCCTTGCATAATCTACTTCCCTGAAATCATGGTTAATATCATTCTCCCACCTCATTCTTGGTTTGCCAACCGGGTGTTTTCCGTCTAGTTTTCTTACAAGGAGCTTCCACATCCCTTTTTCATTCCTAATTCGTGCCACATGTCCTGCCCATCGCAGTCTGTAAGACTTAACTGTTCTTATTATATCTGGTTTCCTATATAGTTCATGTAGCTCACTGTTGTGAAGTCTTCTCCATTCACTTTCTGTTCATGTCTCTTTGGTACAAAAATGTTCCTGAACTTTATTCTCAGATGCTCGTAATATTTTCTCCTCCCTTAAAATAGGTGTCCATGTTTCATTATATATAATAGAACTGGGAGAATAACAGTTTTATATACCTTCATTTTAATGTTCTTTTGAGAGAAGTTCGGACGACAAAAGTCCCTCTAATGCATAATAGCATGCATTTTCCAGAAGTAAAACCAGGTTTAATTTCTTTGTGCATCTCATTCCTATTTGTAATTATTGTTTGTAGGTATTTGAATTCAGCCACTTCTTCAAAATTTCCCTCATTTGTCAATAACTCGTCATTTTCATTATATAATGTATTTCTATGTGCGAACATATATTTAGTTTTATTGACGTTTATTTCCAGTCCCAATTTCTTAATGTTACTCAAAATAGTGTGTGGTGGTCCTTAATATCTTCTCGCTATTGCCCAATCAGCATAAACTAACAACTTATTAATACCATTGAGTTGTAGGCCTTCTTCATCCTCTAAAGATTTGATGGCATGCTCTAGTACAAAACTGTATTAACCCAGTGTTAATTTCAAAAGTATCCGAAAATGTTTGCCTACACGCACCCTACTCTGTGTTCCATTTAGACACATTCGAATAAGTCTAACTAACTTGTTAGGTATTCCTATCTTCTTCTTATTATTATTCACTTCACAGGCTAGGCAAAATACCTTTCTGCCTCACAGTTGTTCTGTCCATCTTTACACTGGCCTTCCTACATTTCTTGAACCTCTTGGCTTGTAGTTAAATTCCGATGTTTTGTAATCTAATTACGCGTTGATATTCTCACATTTTGAAATTTTTTACTAATATTTTGACAGTAGATTGGTTTATCTTTTAGAGTGTTATCATAATTCAGATTTTTTTTTTCTAAAATCATAATTCGAACTGTCAATATCAACTTAAATTCACTTAATCTCGATTCAACACAAAAAAAAAATCGATACATATTTTTTTGAAACAACTTTGAGATGTGAGTATTGCAACAGACGACAAATGTTCGAGTCACGACTCCAGACGCATGTATGGAGTGTTGTTTGGTGTACAAATTGCTACGATTATATTAAATAATGAGAAAAACTGGCTTGCCTTGATTAGCAGAAGCTATCACACATAACTGAAAACTGCGAACATGGCAAGTAATGTTAGTTCCAAATTGCCTCATAGATTTTTTTTAATGTCCATGGTCCTAACAAACGTAACTCATAAATTTAACTTCTAATCTTATAAATAGCATTTATATCGTGTTGCAGGTACTATCCTCAGCTAGTGAAATATTTTGGTCCATTTAAAATTATTCATATTTATAATGCTACATGATTTAGATCAATGTCAAGCAAAAACTTACATCGTTTAAAAAATCTCTAGTACTGTAGTGTCAACTTTTATTATTATATTTATGTGATATTTGATAAATCCAAAATTATTTACAAATGTTTTTGAAACTATTATGCTTATTTTACGTAATTTTGTACTAGTATATTTATTGTTATTTCGTTTAAAAATTCATGTTTTAATATTTTACTTTCCTGATTGACTGGGAGACAATCCCTTAAGATTTTAACTCCCTAAGTTTAAATAAAATTTTAATAAATACTAATAATAAAATTCATATCAAATTCCGTTGAGGTGAATAGTTTTAAGATAAAAATTAAAATATATACCTTTTGGCAGGTGCTGTTGTCTCAACTGTGTTAAAATGTTTTATTCAAAATATTAACTGGAGGCCTTCCGGAAATTAGCTTTCATCATCAGCAGGATGAGTATGTGCTACTACATGGCTTCATTTACTACCAACGACACTTCAAGACCATCAACGTCTACAATCGTCGTAAACAACAACAGCTAGTAAGTAGCACATACTCATCCTGCTGATAATGAAAGTTAACTTCCGAAAGGCCTCTAGTTAATATTTTAAATACAACACTTTTAATACAGTTGAGGACAACGGCACCTCCCAAAAGGTATATATTTTAATTTTTATGCTATACAATTTTAATATATTATTATTATTATTATTATTATTATTATTATTATTATTATTATTATTATTATTATTATTATGCATAATTGACAATAAAATAGTTAGTGTTTTAATGCGAGGAAATAATATTAAAATGATATATTTGAAGGTAAATGTTTCCAAAACGTAATTTCCACATAGATCTTCAGACTCTAACGGTGACTATGAGTTCTGTGCAATGCTTTTCTTGTCGATTTAGAGGAGGAGGTTAGTGACGAAACGGGTATAACAATCGTGATTACCTTATTCAGAAGCTTGGAGATATCTAATCTCATATTACGTGTGTTCTTTTTTAATTACAGTGTGAAGTAGTGTAGGGCACGCCGTAGCATAGTTAGTTAAGGCTACAAGTCGGAAGATCGAAAATTCGAGACCCGGTAGGGTTAGGATTTTTAAACCGACCCAAACCTTCTGGTGGCATCAAGAACCTGGGATCGAATCCGCCTCTAAAGGATGTGAGTACCATGTGCTTAATCTGGGGGTAAATGAGATCTTTATGCAGGGCTGACAACCCGGCTGGCATTAAGTGGCGCCTATCTATAAAAGTAGGAGTTTAACCTCCTACTACCTCATGGACTTTCTAAGACCTGTAGTGGGATCACTTTAGTATGAAATAGTGAATATTTTAGGATTAATAATTATTCCTTCAACATTTTGGCTTATTCCTTCACGAAATTTCATTCTATGGAATTCTATTTTAAATGCCCTCCATAAAGAATTAAAACACTAATTGGATATAATTAAATTAAATTAACCCTGGTGACAAACTTCAACTCAGCATTTGCTTTGACTAAAGAAAACCAGAAGAAAAACTCAAGTTGTTCTGTGCGGGGGTTGAACCCAGAATCTCCCAATAGAATCTTAAGTGTTTTCACTTGAGCCACATCGCTCAGTTTATTGATGATATGATAACCGTGGAACAAATAAGTTTAAAAATACCGAAAAAGTTAATTATTATTTTTACACTCATTTACGTAACTTTTTTCTTCCATACAGGCTTGATTTCACTGCGGTTCGGCACATTTAAATAAAGTGGTACGTTTGCGAAAACTTACTTGTCCATTAAACTGAATTGTCCCGCGCCGGCACCCGAGTGGTTAAGGCAGGAAGCTTTGGCGCAGAGCTACGGGACTTGCGTTGGTTCGAGTCTCCATGGAGGAAGACATTTTCTCATGGTATTTCGGCCAGAATGTGTCCGGTGTCCCACCCAGCATCGTGAGACATTTGGATAGCTACAATAAGTAGCGGTTCGTGGCTGAGAAAACCAGCTATAACGGATGGGGAACTCGACATGCTGACCACATGTCACCCCAACACTGGCTGGATGATCATCTACCTGTGTGATTGATACATGTGGGATGTGAGGCCAGCAGCCGGCCGGTAGGCTAAGGGCCTTCTAGGCCTGTCGCGCCAGAAGAGACTTAAACTAAATTGAGTGATTATTTAGTCCGACAGGTACACCATGCGAATACGATATGGCAAGCCTATATCCTTCCTTGTGTAAAAAGTGGGTTAACTAAAAAACTACAAATGAATATAAATTTCCTTACGGGTCACGGGAAAATACATCGTGCTTTCATATATTTAAGATCACAGATAAATCGATGTGCCCTTGTCGATTAGATGCACCAACTGTTGACCATCTAATGTGGAAATGTCCAATATTAAAGAAATAAAGACTCAAGCTAAGAAACTATATAACACGCGCTGGCGGACACGGTCAATAAACTATAATGATTTAGTTGAAAAACGCTTAAAACCGTTCCAGAATTTCATAAAAAGTATTAACTTTGACAATTTCTAAATATTACCCAACCAACATAGAATATACTCCATTAATATTGTGTGTGTATATATATATAGTAAAATAAGACTTCAAATAACTTAGTGTATTTTGAAACACTTTAGTATGCAGTGTTGCAATTTTGTGATGGAATATTCGCATGAATAAAGTTGTATAAAAAAGGCCTATATTACAACATGAGAGATGCAAGTGATTTTTATTGGATCGAGGAAAAAAAAGTTGAAAAAAAGAAAGAGGCTCATTCGATTCTTTTCTACATTCGAGAATTTGTAATACACGAAATTGGCTGAAGATAGAAGAGTCTGGCAGAAGATTATTGAGAAGGACAAAACATACAATTCTGAAGTTGTAGGGCCTTAAGATTATGATGGTAATACGCTAAAACACATGCGTGCTATTATGCATAATAGAGACTCTTGACTTCCCAACTCCTTTCAAAAAAACGTTAAACTAAAAAAAATATAAAACTATTATTCTACCAGTTATATTATATGGATGCGAAACATGGACTCTTACTTTAAGGGAGGAAAGGAGTTTACGAGTATTTGAGAATAAGTTCTTACGAAGATTTTTGGACCAAAAATAGATGAACAGACCGGTGAATGGAGAAGACTGCATAACTGTGAATTACATGGTCTTTATAGCAAGCCAGATATAATGAGAAGAGTTAAGTCTCGTAGACTTCGATGGGCAGGACATGTGGCACGAATGGGGAATGAAAGACGTGCATGGAAGCTTCTTGTAGGAAAACCAGAGGGAAAACTCCCAGTTGGTAGACCAAGAATGAGGTGGGAGAATAACGTTAACTATGATTTGAGGGAAGTAGATTATACAGGGAGTGATTGAAAAATATTGGTTCAGGATAGGGATGTATGGAGAGCTTATGTCCGCACGGCCATGAACCTACGGGTTCGATAGTGCCAGTGAGTTAGTTAGTTAATACGCTAAAACACACATGTATTAGAGATTATGAATAATTTGTATTTGTAATATAATTGTGCTGGTACTTTTCAATAACGATCGATTGAAGAAATGAATTAGGCACCTGACACAGCCTTAAACATTTAACATTATGGTGCCTGTACATTTAATTAACGATTGATTTAAAAATGAATTTGAGATCTCACAAAGCTTAAAACATTTCTCTCATCTTAAGACAGTTCTATAGAATGGAGCATCGGAATGAGTGTCGTGTAAAGATCAAGTGCTTAAATTTCTGACCTTCAGTACGTTTTATGAGACTATTTAACTCATGCCCCAAATGGGAGTCAACGACCAGTCACGTTTCAATGATTTCTGTTTTACAACCAATCACAGTCGTGTTTCATCACCAATATTTATCAGTGTTATATTTACCATATTAAAAAAAGCTCCTCCTTTTTAATATTCTGAACAGGTCTGACCATTATTTTGCAGTGACTGGGCCTGTAAGAAATACGGCTACCAGATTGTACATATAGTGCATAGATGTCAACACATAGCGCTTGCAGTAGTCAATATAAAAACATTTGTAGCAATTTATTATACCACCAAAAAAAGTAACCACTGTTTGCACTTTCTTAAATGTATTTTTCCCAGGTAATAATCCAGAAAAATGTAATTGTCATATTTACATCATACGACATCAGAAATGAATAATTAATATACAGTTTGATGTGTTTCATTTTTTCTCCACTAGAGAGCATTCTTACAATATTGCGTTCCTTTGGCAATAAATAGTATGATCTGGTTGCAGTGATAAACAAAAGAAGCAGATGAAGCGTACCTATCGTTTCTCATTTGTTTTCAAACATCGCCGTTTACATTAAATATATATAGTTAAATAATGATTTGTGAGTAAACAGCTTAATTTTATTCGTTAAATAGTCCTAACAAATTCCAAATTCTCTAGATAAATTGGAAATCACTCGTGGCATTACTTATGATAAAGAAACATATAGAGAAGGCGATAACTGACACCTTCCACACATTCATTCTGTCACAGCTGTTTTATTACGTTTAAAACTACGCGTATGTGGGATAAGAATGAGCCTAGTTAATATAATAAATGAGACATTAATTTAAAATATATATAAATACTACGACTGCTTAAATGGAAAAACTGCATTCCTCAAAAATTCCTTCATATTTAAGGGAATACATTAGAATATCTAGAAGATGAGAATTGCATACACATTATGACAGTCATTTTAAATATTCGTGTTTTCAAGAAAACAGTTGCTTTCAAGGTCGGGTGTTAACTCGATCAAAAACTGAAATAATTATTATTGTTTTCGTCTAGACTTCCTACAATTGATGTCTCATTTTCATTGTAAATACCTTTATAAATACTTTATTTACTGATCACTCAGTGCCATTATCGGAAATACGGTATGTTGTAACTTTGCGTGTATAAACACATAGGCCTACATCTAACTCACTGGAAATACCGAACCAGATCTATGGCCGCGCAAATTTTCCATACATCCCTATCCTGAGGTAATGCTTTCCAATTTCCTGTATAATTCACCTCCTTTGAAGCATATTTAATGCTATTATCCCATCTCATTCTTGGCCTATTTAAAAAACACTTTCCACTGAAAATGTCGAACTAGGTTCATGGTCGTGCAGACAAACTCCATAAATCTCAATACCGAGCTAATATTATCCAATCTCCCGTATGAATCACAGACGTCTCGGAGTCGTATCGCTGCCTCATAAGCAGCCGACCCGGGTTCGATTCCCAGTCGGGACAAGTTTCCCGGGTGAGACTTATTCCAGGTTTTTTCCACACCTGTAAGACAAATGTGAGGAAACTTTAAGGCCCAAATAGTCCCCAAGCATCATCTGGCCATCATAAACACCATTATCATATTCACGATGTTTAATATGAATGTGTGTGTGTGTGTGTGTGTGAGTGTGTGTGTGTGAATGGTGTATTTCGTCTTAATGTTGTGTTGTCTCGAAGGAGGTCCTGCCATTAAGTTGATCACTCATTCAGGGCCTCCATGTTCTTGTGTTTTCAAAAAGGCATGTATGTGATCCATAGTTAAAATCCCTCTCCCGACAGATTGTGCTACTGTAAGGCCCTGATGCCATGTGACACGTAAACGTACCCATAAGGTAAGAGGTAAAACTGCGTTAATGGAATGGAATTATTAAAATATTCGCACGAGTTCTAAAACAGTTGCTGATTTACTTTCCCTCTGGCTATCCTATAAGAAATATAAATGCCTATGTTTCTTTGATTCTTCATTTATACCACATGTTCTGCCCATCGCAGCCTACGAGACTTAACTCTTTTTATTATGTCTGATTTCCCATAAAGTTCACTTAACATATATCATCTACTTCGTCTTGTTTTTAATGTTAACAAGGGAACTGTCAACCATTGCATGCCGAAACCTACCTGGAAATTTCTCTCAGTAAAGCGTTGTAATGTACCAAGACTGTGTCCAAAAAATAATACATGTTCGCTTTTTGAAAAGAAGCTTAATTTTATTATACATTGAATTACTTTTCATTCTAATACGTTTTATACGTTTAACTTTCAAGGTCAAAAGGGAATTCCAAGAAAGGCATAACATAAATAAAAGTAACCTTCATACATAACATTTTTGTCAGCAACATTCTTAACAGAACCAACTCACAGGCTCCATCATCATACGAAATAAATACTGTCTTATTTTAACAAAGTTGAATTTAATTACTAAGTAAAAAAGTTTTTACAGGAAGTTTATCTAGTTGTATTGTAATCACAACCGTGTAATTATAATGATGTGGTTGAGAAGAATTCGAATTAATTACATTTTAAAAGTTTCACGATTACTTTACGTTATAACCTCCCACTTTTTTACAAATTGTACTGAAATAAAGTCAACAGTCTTTCTCTTGTAAATTTCTTTTAATTACCATTGAGTAAAATATTTGCAAGCAGACATTATATGAAGCTTGTAAATAAACAGTAAAACTTGCTCAAAGCGAAATCGCATGGGACCAATTTTTTTCCGCATTAGACCAAATTCCGCATTATAAAACATTAAAACTTATTAATAATCTTAGATTATAGAGTACTGTATACTGGTATGTCTTTTTACGTAACTTGGATTAATTTCAATTCCGCTGCCTTTGAAAAGTGAAGTATAGTATGTATGAGAGACTTCGACGGTAACGGGCGAAAAAAACAGTTCCGTTTCGTCAGCGTTAAAAAAGTTTCTTAGGCGCGTGCCCTGAAATTAAAGTATGCAGTTTTGGTTTCCGCTCATTAAATACACTTTCGCCCACGTCCTTTGATTCCCTGCTAATTTCATTCCACGCTACATTGTGTCGTCTTTTCAAACTGTCCGGCCAACTTGAAGATGCCTTTAAATCATTATTCCCTAGGAATATTGCAACAGCTAGAGCTTTGACTTTGGAGCATCGGTTCGGAAATTTGGAGATTTATTTTCAATCATTTTCACTTTTTTTTTGTTTAATGACAATTATAAATACGTTCTAGACATCTTTATTCCGTAAATTCAGAACGCTACCTGTGAAAGATTTAAGATTTTACAGTGCAATGGTTATTTGTAAGACAGGTATCTGTATTTCGCATAACGGGTATGCAGTAATGCCGAAATAAAATTTCGGGTACAGGCAGAATCTGTAATTCACCCGGCGGCTGGAATCATTTCTTGTTTTTTTTCTGGCCTAATGGAAATTCAATGAAGTGCAAACTATTTTATTTCTATGCCTTTCCGCTTTATAATTCTTTCATGAATTGTGTAGAAATGTCCTTCCGTTTCCGCGTTGGACGGATTCCGTTTTATGTAAGATAAATACACGTAAAATTACTATTATTTCGCCGGGACCAATAAATTTGTTCACAATGGACAGATTTTCGCATTATTCATGTTCCGGATTAAACAAGTTTTACTGTATTTTATTTGAAGCATGTTATGATTTTCAACATTAATAAATAATTACCTTCTAAAATAAATTATCTACTTTGCAATGCTTTGTTAACTTGTCATTAATTGTGGGACATTTGGGTAATAGTATATAAGTACGATTTTAGTGATTTTTATTATGTAGAATAATATGTCAGAAATACAGCATGTTTCTTCCTCTATCATAAGGGTATAAGTCTTAAATGATAGTTATTTCTTATGGTAGATATATCTTGATGAGAAGTAATGAAAATCTCCGATTATTAGCAAGATATTTAAATATTAATAAGGTCTCGTTAAAAGTTATGTTTTCAGACTTATGTAGGCCTAAGTTTACCCTGTGGCCATAGAATTATCAGTTAACATGCGTTTAAGAAATTTGACTATACACCAGAGTAAAAGAAACAATAAAAAGTATAGGCCGAACACAGGAAAGATTAGGAAGATGAAGACCTGGAGTTAAATGGTAAAGTAAAATAGAGTGAATGTGACGAAAGCAAGGCAAAACAATGATGATGGAAATCAGAAGAATCTGCGGAGAATAAAATATGATGGAGGAATTAAGTGGTCCGAAGTGAAACGATGTCTAATAACGTTAGAGAGAAAATGAATAGCAAATAATAATATATAATAATAATAATATAATAATAATAATAATAATAATAATAAACTTCTGCATTCATTCAGATAGTTGCATATAGGACATTCTGGTTTTAAGACAAAACTGTTTACAACTAAAATAACTATATTAATCTAATACATAAAAATCTTCGCTAGGTTTACCTTACAGGCCACATGGCCTAAAACGAATTTGTTCATGATGACGACATAAAAATGAATCTTTATTTGTTGGTATGTTTGTTCATATCTTATGCTCTGCCATACCGTTCATCCGATTGTGATGGGGCTTTTTGCAAAATGTTCAGGAGATTCCCAGGATGAATATAGACTATAAGAGAGTTGTGATACTCGACTTCTACACCCTTAAAAATCGTCCTTTGTAGTGAAAACGTGAAACAAGTCCATTTTTTTACGCTTAAATGGCTTGCGCTGCCTAAACCATAACAAATAAGCCTATACAAAATGAATGTACACAGAATTCATCATCTAAAAAAAAAAAACTCTACAAAAAAGTCCGCGAGAGCATACGTTTATCTTTTACGGATAACTCACAATAACCATTTTTTTCTTTCATTGATGCCAAGAAGAACGGGATAAGTTGATTCCCAGGCAAGCATGACAGCGCACGGCGAGTATTCTTTTACGGGATACGTAGATTCCCGGGCAACGCCGGATAAACAGCACGGGTTATCTAAAAAAATTACGATATGACTTTACTTATAGTCATTGCTTGAATATTACATTTTGGAAGATGAAATTATATTTACGTACTGTTGGATTGTAAAAGGTAGTTTGGAAATATAATTAATTAGTTTACTGATCGTTTTAGCTACAATAACGAAGAGAGCAAATTTATAATTATTTTTCCTTTTACTTATAAAAATAAACAAAAAAACACAATTTTCGTCTCTCGGCTAATTTATGCCAAGAAGATAGGGAGAGGTTGATTAAGCCACGCCCGGTATTCAGCACTGGGTATCTAAAAATAACGATATAAATTTATAATTATTTTTCCTTTTACTTACTCAACTAAACACAAAAAACACATAATTTATTTAGACGTACCAACGCACGCCTGGTATTAGCTAGTTTATTATATAATTTTGAAGGTTTTCGAAAGTTACAAGATAAATATCTGTGTTTTCAGATTTCCCTGTACGCTTTAGTAGCTTTAGCAGTGATAAATGAAACATGTATCAGTCTTACAAATAAACTGAACCATTTCATGCCGAAACCTGCCTTCAAATTTCTCCCAGATAAGCGTTGTGATGTACCAAGGCCGTGTTCCCAAAAAAATCTGTCGTTTCCAACTGTAAGGCATAAAAATCGAAGTCAGAATCCAACAATGGCAATCCACTGTACGTAGCAACAGGACTCCCTGCATGAGTAAGAACGGTGTCCAGTGAGGCGAGACGCGGCGAGGACAGCAGGAAGTGAGGGTCATCCAATCTAGTAATTGAGCAGTTGTGTTACTTCCCTACAGCTTAAATGAGAAATCTGGCGTTGAATTTTAGTGTCTTGCAGTTAAAAAAGGGCAGATATTTTTAGACACATCCTTTGTACATCACAACGCTTCTCTGGAATAAATTTCAAGTTTGGTTCCGGCATGCAATGGATGACAGTTCCCTTGCTACAAATATATAGATTTGAGATAATATATTTTTTAAAATATGAAAGCTGCAGTCCTCTCACTGGATTTTATAGTACAGTAAAAGCTCCTTATTCGCGTTTTCATTATTGACGGATTAAAAAATTGCGTCACAGTTCCTGTATTCGCGGCTAATATTTCTTTATTCGCGGATTAAAACAAACCTTATTGTCACTAAAACTTAAGATCGTTGTTAGAAGCCACCGCGACCATAACTCAAGTGCCGCCATGTCCGTTGATAAATGCTACCCTCGCCACAATTTGTGTTTTATTGTTTCAACTAATCATTCGATACAATAATTTGATTCAATAACACATGTATCTTCTGCTTCGTTGCCAATTTATAATGTAGAGTAAAAGGAAGGAAAACTAGTTTCGTAACGGAAAAATGTAGTATTGCCGCTTAAAGTAAAAATATGAATCTTTTAAATCTTTGACCGTTTACGTGTTGGCGAGTCGTTTGCACCTGTATCACGCTGTTTCAATGTTAATGAATCAACTGTACGTTTCATCAAGAAATCCGAAGACAAAATAAGGAATTATATCGCTGAATTCACAGCTAAATATCAATCTGAATTGAAAGACCATATAAAAATGGCAAAATAGGGAAAAATAACAAAGTTCTATAAGCCCTAGTCTAATCCTGACAGCATTAATTAACAAAAATTGTTCAAAATCTCCCATTAATTGATTTTATTTTCATGATTTTTATTTTATTTCGAAACCTTGGAACGTATCCCCTTTATACCCATACAAATTATCATTCTATATTAGCGATTTCTGTATTCGCAGCATTTTTGCGAAACATATTCCCCGCGAATAAGGAGCTTTTACTGAAAAAATGAATTACCCTACATTTTTTAAATGTAATTAAGAACACGAATTATTATAAAACTGTTTTCGAATATGAAATATTTAAAAAAACACTTACAAATTGTAACCATGCAGTAAGCAGTTAAAAATAGACGAAAAAAAATAATAAAGTGAAGCTCTAATTTAATTACATGATGATAAAAGTGCATCCATGATTCAGCTGCTGCACTTTTGAGTCGCAAGTGCTTATTGTGCAAGAAAATTATAGTATTTACCATAGACTATATCGAAAGTGTAGGCAGACCCTGACATTCAAAAAGGTGAGTTTAAGATTAAAAAGTTGCACAAAAACACAGTAGATATCCATGACCCCAGGGTGTGATGAGAGACCCTCATTAATACGACGTATTTGGTATGGACTAGCACGTGCTAATACGTTTCCGAGAAAAAACCTGTCCATGGCTTATCTTAACTGACCAGACACGCGCCGGTACTATTTTACTTTCAGCTTAAAGTACATTAATAATATTACCTGGCAATCATTTCTACAACACTTTCGTTACAGTGACTATTTAAATCATGCCCCAAATGGGAGTCAATGACCATTCACATTTCAATGTTTTTTTATTTACAACCAATCGCAGTCGTGTTTCGCCTAGAATTTACCAACTAAAGTTTATCATAATAAAGAAAGCACCTCCTTTTTAACATTCTGAATAGGTCATAGCATTATTTTGCAATGACTGACTCTGTAAGAAATACGGCTACCAGATTGTATATATGGTGCATGAATGTCAACACATAGGGCATGCGGGAGTTAATATAAAAAATTTGTAGCAATTGATTATATCACCAAAAAAAGAAACCACTGTTTGCACTTTCTTAAATATATTTTTCCCCAGGGTAATAACATTCCAGAAAATATGATTGTCATATTTACATCATAGGGACATCAGAAATGAATTAATATACAGTTGATGTGTTTCATTTTTTCTCCACTAGAGTGCATTCTTACATAATTGCGTTCTTGGAAATAAATAATATGATCTGGTTGCAGTGATGAACAAAAGAAGCAAATGAAGCGTACCTATCGTTTCTCATTTTTCAAACATCGCCGTTTACATTAAATATATAATTTTTTTAATAACTATATTTAAATAAATGATATTTGTGAGTAAACAGCTTAATTTTATTCGTTTAATAGTCTAACAAATGCCACTCTTGATTCCAAATTCTCTAGATAAATTCACTCCTCACTTCGTGAGTCGTGAATTTATCGATAATTTGGAAATCACTCGTGGCATTACTTATGATAATTTTTTCGCTTTTTTCCAAATTAGGAAAAATCTACATTTGTCGAACCTCTCACTTAATGAAAAGGCGCGATATGTTCACGGCCTGTTAAGCTAGTGGTCAGAGCCTCTGACTACGGTTCATAGTGTCCCGGGTTCGATTCCTGGTCAGACCACAGAAATTTCATTCTTAAAACGAATTATTTTTGTGGCCTCCCATGGTTTGGATAAAGGTTAAATTTATGTTTAAGGAGTCTCCTGGCGATTTATTATCATTCATCACCCATCATATCATCGGGTAACGTAACTCCACCTTCCAGGTGCTCCAACTTAAGAAGTGGGTCACAATTTGGCCAGTGACAGGAGAGAATTCCATAAATGTTAAAGACAACCGGGTGGTGTTGATAAAAATACTATTCTTTAGTTGTTGTAATAGTGCTACTATACTATTATTAGTAGTATTGGTACTATTAATAACTAATTTATAGGCACTATTGAACCCTTAGGTTCATGTCCCGCCGATATAAATTCTTCATAACACCCCTATCCTGAGATAATATTTCCCCATCGTCCCTGTACAATTTCCTCCCTCAAATCATGGTTGATAATATTCTCAATGTTCATTCTTGGCCAATCAACTGGGCGCTTTCCCTCTGGGTTCCTGCAAGGAGTTTTCAGGCCATCTTTCATTTCCCATTGTGTCACATGTCCTGTCCATTGCAGTCTACGAGACCTTAACTACTCTTATTACGTCTGGCTTCCCATAAAGATCACGTAGCTCACTAGCTCACTGAATTATGTAGTCTTCTTGCTATTATTATTGTTGTTGCTGCTGTTCTTGTTGCTGTGGCTGCTGTTATTGTTGCTGTTGCTACTGTTCTTGTTGCTGTTGCTGCTGTTCTTGTTGCTGTTGCAGCTCTTGTTCTTGTTGCTGTTGCTGCTTTTGTTCTTGTTGCTGTTGCTGTTCTTGTTCTTGTTGCTGCTGTTCTTGTTCCTGCTGCTGTTGCTGTTATGATTTATAGGAAGAAGAATTAAGTGCATAAGGTTTGCTGATGATATGGCTTTGCTAGCAGAAGATGCATTGACACTGAGGAACAAGCTGATGGAGCTAAATGACAAGTGACGAGATTATGGAATGAAAGATAATATAAATAAGACGAAGGCTATGATTATAGGAAGGAAACCAAGAAGATAAAAGTGAGGATTAAAAGATGAGGCATTTAGCAAGTGGAGAGCTTCAAATATTGGGTGATAATATCAGTAGTAACATGAACTGCGGTCAAGAAGTAAAGCAGATGATAGCAATGGCAAAAGAAGCTTTTAACAAGAAGAGAAAGCATTTTCTACGGACCATTGGCAAAAGAATTACGGAAGACCTAGTGAAGTGCTTGTGTGGAGTGTAGCATTATATGGTGCAGAGACTTGGACATTACGATGGATGAGGAGAAAAGCGACTGGAAGCTTTTGAGATGTGGATATGGAGAAGAATGGAATGTATAAAAGGACAGACAAAATTAAAAAATAAGATGTGATAGACAAAGTGGGTGAAGGAAGAACAAGGCTGGAACTCATAAAGAAGAGGAAAAGAAATTGGATTGGCCACTGGCTAAAGAAGAAATGACTGCCCTGCTGACGATGCCCTAGAAGGAATGGTCAACGGAAAGAAAGTTAGAGTCAGAAAAAGACATCAGATGATAGACAATATAAAATAAATGGTTGGTATTCAGATACAAAAAGGAAAGCGAGTTGAGGAAAGAGTGGAGAATGTTGAGTTTGCAGTGAAAGACCTGCTCTTGGGCAGAACACTATGAATGAATTATTATTATTTTGTATTATTATTTTTTATTATTATTGTTATTATCATCATCATCACATCATTATTATTATTATTATGAGTTGTTATTATAATACACTGTTTTCTTTTCGTTTATACTTTACTGGTTTTTTCTCTTGTTTTAAACCTATTCTTTTCTTTCTTTTCTTTTATTTTCGGTATTACCTGGTTCGTTAACTTTCTTTTTAATTCTCACATAGACACAAGGACAGAACACAGACCCAGACCCAAGGTGGAGATTTAAAATCCCTATCCCGCCAGGAATCGAACCCGAGTCGCCGGAGTCGAAGGTAGGGACTCTACCGACTACGCCACGGCGACGGCACTTATTAAAACGCCAGAACTAAAATCAAATAGCAATATCTCTAAAATCAAATAGCAGCTGTTGTTTCGAATTCAATTGTTAAATGAAATTCTCTGGAATAGCTATACAGTAGTACTGGATGATGTTCACAAGTTTCATCACATTGTAAGAAGTGTTAATTGTAAAATATTTATATAACAGCATGTGTGTTTGATTTTTTAATGTAATTATGTAAACTAGAGTGTACTTCCTTAGGTATAGACCCATTGGAGCCGAGAACCCATCAGATTCATCAGAATATAATTTCTACAGATCAGTTCCAGATGGTTCCCCTAAGTTTTCTTAAATCATATAATAACTGTGGATAAAATTCATGGTTTTATTTGGTACCTGGATCATTAAATCGCTTAAATCCTTCATCCGTCTGCAATCAAACTCAGTAAAAGGAAATATATAATATTATTGTAAAATAAATAAAAATGCAGTTATTCAGTATAATATATTTATTTCCATCTGTAGATAGAATTTTGAATCCAATGATAGTCTCAGTTCCTCGTGATAGACCACACAAAGTTTATTGGCTAAGTACTCTAGTACTCTATCATGAAGTAGAATATAAAATCAAAAAAGGTTTTCACCTATAGAGAGTATCAATAATTGCCCAGACTTTCAACCCGACTATTAAACTCATGCCCCAAATGGTAGTCAATGACCAATCACGTTTAAATGAATTTTGTTTTTCAACCAATGACAATCGTGTTTCACCTCGCTCTTTATCGATTTCTCTTTATGAGCTTTATTTTTTTCTGAACACAGCTCAGAGCAATTATTTTTCTCCAATAAATACATTGAATATAGCAAATAATGAACAGATTCCTCCATTTTACTGAGTTGTTTACTAAAAAAATAAATTAATAACCTATAATGTTGATTATATTATACAGTTTGATATGTTCCATTATTTTTCCACTGGGTTACATTCTTAAAATATTGCGATCCTATTTGGCAGTAAATAATATGATCATGTTGCAGTGAAGAACAAATTAAACATAACCAAACATTTCTCATTTGTTTTCAAACATCGCCGTTTACGTAAAATATATAAATATTTTAAATTAACTACATTTAAACAATGATTTGTGAGTAAACAGCTTAATTTTATTCTTTAAATAGTCCTAACAAATGCCACTCTTGATTTCCAAATCCTCTAGATAAATTCGAAATCACTCGTGGCATTACTTATGATAATGTTGTAGACCGAAACTGGAAGGCCAGATACAGAATTACAAACTCCTAATCAAATTTTGCATTATAAATTTTATATTGGTGCACACAATTTCGACATAATTAATCCCCTCTCCTCATTTTGGAAATCTGTAAATTAAATATTTTCAAATTTAAAATTAACATCTTGTAAATGAAGGTCCTACTTCCTGAAAAGTTTTCATTTAAATCCACTATAAAGTATTTATATTAAAGGAAAAAATAAATATCAAGTGGTGAAATTGCCATAGCCAACTAACTACTTTCCAAATTCGCCATTTAGGTTCGTAATGATTTTGAAGGCCTAATAATAAATTATAACAAAATTAGGAATGAAATGTACGAAAAATAAGCTACTAAATGTCATCGGTATGTATAACCTATATTATTTTCTCAATTAAACTATAGTGAGCAGGTACTAGGCAGAGTAAAATAACTTGTATACATAATGACTAGCTTCGATAGCTCATTCCCTTTCCAGAAAACCGTAATCAGTAATCACTCCTATACTTTATTTTGGATTACGAACAACATGGAGTGGGGTCGGCGCTTGTGTGTAGGTGTTTTAATTATATATAACCTAAACCTTGGATGGATGTACGGCTTCAGAAACGGACCACAGCGAAAAATCGATGTGTTAAGACCTAAACCTTGGATGGGTGAACGGCTTCTCAAACGGACCAAAGTGAAAACTCAATATTTTTTATTATATAAGAATAAATCTGTGACTAGAAAATATCATTCCTGATAATGACATGTGGGATCATATATATATATATATATATATATATATAAACAACCAATATGGTGGGTGTTGGCTGCAGTGGACTAGTGGTTATGATCCTTGCCTGCTCCGCTCCCGAGAGTCGCTGGTTAAAACCGGGCTGCGACCAATGGATTTTTTTGGATGGAAAAATCCAAAGACCAAATTCATCAGTAGTGAATTAAGTGATGTGTCACGAGTCTGAAGATTTTCAGGATCGTAAAATAACCTTAAGCAGGAATAAAGAGGACGCCTATGCAAAATTTAGCAACTTTCTCTTTCATACTAGTAATACCTTAGTTTGCCACCTAGATGTCTCATTAGGTCGGTATGTGGACCGCAAACCTCTCATGACATATATAGGGAAATAATTAAATTACCTTGGTCCAGTTATCCGTAACAGGGAGCCAAAGGGGAAGTATGTAGTCTCGAGGGTATATACCTTGTTGGCCGATATATACTACTAAAACTCGGGAAATGCCATTAATTTCGACTCAAGTCCGAAGAACACACACATCTCTCGTCGTGGCTGCTGGATAACGCAAGTGGTGCGAGGGCGAAAAGCGATCTTCCGACACTTGAAATTAGGGAACGGCCAACAAGCGGTCCTCCAGGATAGCTGTGATTGTGGACATAGGTTGACATCCCTATCCTGTAAAAATATAATCGTCACGAAACCAGAAGAAACACAGCAAGCCGGACAAAACTTTTCACAACGATATGACAAATACACAAAGAATCAGGAGAAGGAAGTGTGGCATAAGTTTCTGAAAGCGGCCAAGGCCCTCATGGGCCTGTCAAGCCATTGATGATGATGATGATGATGAGTAACCTTTAACAAAGATGAATCTAAGATCAAACATTAGGTTGTTGCTTCATTGTAGATAGATATATGGTGGGCAGGTATCAATAATTCCTGTGGATTTCTTTGTTTTTCTCGTCACTTGTGTACCAATTGACAACTTGATAAGACAAACTTGTCTTGCTTCTACATTTTAAAACTTCAATGTAGAGTTATACTGCGCATTGAAGAATAGTGGCTACATACTCTAAATACCTTTATATAATAGAGTTACACTAAAAGAACATAAATTATAGAATAATCTATTTAAATAGTTGTTCTTGGGAGGTCGCTGTTAAATAAAATGTAAGAAGGGTTCTATTTATAGAATAAAACAAATTCCTTAGTAGTAATTCCTCTAAAAGAGTCAGCAATTAATTTGAGAGGTAAATCTGTCCAATAAAAACCACAGAGCCAAGATTAATTGCCAACGCTAATGACCGAATTACTACTAAGGTAAATTGTTTTATTTTATACAAGCCTATAATGAATTTCTGCAAGGTTACGCCTCCATTAAATGTCTTTATTGCCAGTTTAACAACTTACAGTGTGTTTATTTTCTCTTAACAAACCTTAGCCAACATTTTCATGATAAACACCTCCATGTTTAAAACAGAAGAGTAAATCCTAATCTCAATCACATATAATTTTGAAGAGAGAAAATATACAAATGTAGGTCAATTTTTCTTAAAATAATAATCTCATAATAATATAATAATAATAATAATAATATAATAATAATATAATAATATAATATAATAATAATAATAATAATAATAATAATAAATGGATTCTAATAATAATACTAATGGCTCCCCTAATAATATAATAATAAATAATATAATAATAGTATATATAATATAATAATGGACGAATACGATTACCTGGGTTTGAAAATAAATTTAGAAAAAACCATTTATATGGAATGTGAAGCATAACGAAGATTTAATTTTAGGAGATCCGATGGTATATTGGAGGATGGTGAAGATTGGAGTATCTGGGAGTAAACGTGATAAGAAGGGATAAACCGAGAGCGATATTAAGAACGATAATAAAGGTATAGCAATATCATCAATGGATAAATGGAGTCTTATGGAACCTACATATAACAGAAAATAAGTTTGCAAATAATTAATTAAATAGTGGGAAGTACTGGTCACTATGGAGCTGAAGTTTGGAAATTCAACAAAAACTTAGAAACAAAAGCTTATGTGATGGAAATGAATTCTCGAGGAGAGAAACAAAGATGTTCAAATGAGAAAAAATAATACTGTCCTACGAGACATTGTATTGGTATAGAAGTCAATTGTCAGCTACTTCCTCAAAATTTCCCTCATTTGTCATTAGCTGTCCATTTCCTTTATATGCCTCTAAAATAAATAAAGCAGGAGATTCCGACATTCATGAATCATGAGCTAGCCAAAAAAGATGGAAAAATCCTATACACTTTCCAGTCAGAAACCTTCCATTATACAATAAATTATAAAATTCAATTTAAAAAAATAATTATAAAAATTAAATATAGCTTCAACAATTATTTATTCTCACACTTACAGCAGAAATAACGGAAGGATGAAACACACTCCAGAAGAAGGGTGAAGTGGTAGCAGCGTCACTTTTCGTCTTGCAACAAGCTACGTCTGATTGTGACAGTACTTCGGCTAAATAGAATAGGAACATATATCCATATTGCACACTATGCAATTCAGAGAAAAATTGGGCAGATATCTCAAAAACTGGATTGGACATCAAAATTATCCTGTGAATATGTGCGCTACAGGGAAACAAGGGGCAGAATGAACTAATGGCAATTGTAACAAAGTTACTTGCCATTGGAGAAAAAAATGGAAACACGTATTGAATAAATACGTCATTCTCATTAATACTGAGAAATACTTGATCATCTGCAGGTAACAAGTTGCCCAAAGATTATTTCCTTCATGGTGTTTATGGTACTTGTTATTATTATTATTATTATTATTATTAATTATTATTATTATTACTTATTATATATTATTATTATTACTATTCCCATGTGAGGTTGTTAGTCCCCCATCGAGCGCCTCCCCAGGTGGTGGATAGGAGAATGCTTCCCAGAAATGGGTGGTAATCGGGGGGAAATGAAATACCCGAGGCGAACCAAAACTAAGAGCTACTGCTCTTGTAGTTTCAGTGTTGATTGACTAAAGGCTAGAGGAAGACAACTTTGATTACAAATTACCTGGTCCTCCAGGTTGGGGGTTGTAGCAATGGGCCAGCTCCTCATTCCACTGAAAAATATACAATGCTAAAAAAACCTAAAGAGAAGAATGCCGGACCGAATTACCTACAACGAACTAGCAGTAAAAGGTTAAGGTTTAATGAATATTGGATGTTGTAACGTACAAGAAATTGCAAACAAGATACATATAACAGCACAATAAGGGAATTATGCAAGTTGAAAAAAAAAAACATAGCCTATTTAAAAAAAATAGAAGAAAAACGTTGAAATGGTATGGACATATCATAAGAATGGAAGAAAGAAAGAATACCAAAGAAGATCCTTAATTGGAAAGCTAATGGAAGAAGTGAAAGAGGCAGACTTAGAGAACGTTGGGTAGATGGGCGTGAGGAGAAACTAGAGATCTGAGGAAGAAGATGCTCTAAACAACAGGAACCTCTGGCGACAAATCACTTTGGGTTGAATGAGAAACACTATATTGTGGAATATTCCAAAATAAAAATATATTTATATCATTATTATTATTATTATTATTATTGTTATATATAATTGTAATAATATTACAATATATAGGCCTAATTAATATAATAACTTATGGAGCAGAACTTTGGTCTTTAACAACAAAAACAAATAAGTACCTTTTGGCAACGGAAATGGATTTTATACGAAGGGCCGCAAGAATTTCAAGAAGAGAAAAAATTAGAAACTCAGTTATAAGGGAGAAAATGAAGACTGAAGACACTATTTTAGATTATATTAAAACTCAGCAATTAAGATGGTACGGACATGTCCAGCGAATGGAAGAGGATCGACTACCAAAATCTGTTTTGGAATGGAAACCTGAGAGAAGTCGAAGCAGAGGAAGACCTAAAACCTCCTGGAGTCATAGAATATGTTTATATATGAAGGAGAAACATCTACAACCAGGAGATTGGATGGACCGACAAAATTGACTATTAGGAATCGGACGATGTCAAAGACATTAATCAACCGATGATCTATCTATTAATATAATATATAATTATTGTTAGTAATAATCATAATAGTAATAATATTATCTACCGATACCCATGAAACACTAAGTAATCAAAATTCTTTGCAAATTTCTTATATGCAATCTGCCTGCATATGCATGTATTTTTTTAACGCCCAGTATCAATATACTGGAAACCGGTACCAGCTGTTTTTATTGCAGGCCCGTCATTATATTTTACTTATTTCTCTTCACCAAAATTTCATAGAAAGTCCTTATTGGACTCATTTTGAATATTGTTAAATGCACTTAGATCCTACGCATACGTAATTAGATTGAGATTAGAGTCGGCCCGCCATGGCTTGGTTGGTAAAATAGCCATCTTCTAATCCATGGAGCTGAAATTACTCAGTGGTATTACTCTTTTATCTTATAACAGTGGAATTAAATTAAATTAGATGTTAGTTCCTGAAAAATTATACGATTGCCTTTACTTTTCATTATCATCTAGATAATATAAGATGAAGAAATTAATTATTGAAAAATAATATATTTGATATACCGCTAATATTATATATTTCTGGTGGTGAGCGGGAAACAAAAGTCCCGCCACAGTGTACATGGATAGTAAAATACGACCAGTATGGGTAAGTATCTAGTGCCTGGAAGTACACAGTTCCAGGGGCCATAAATACGGGACCTGACCTTCAAGATTGGAAGTTGGTCATGAAGACTGTCAACCTCAACCTTGTTACGAAGCTACACAGAAGCCTCGGAAAATACAATAGAAAAACTGTAGTAACGAATTAGCTGGTAAAACAAAGATAGACGATACCGGAACAGACGCTATTAGAGGCCAGAACTCGCAGTGGGTTGTAGTGCTGATGATGATGATGACGATACGATATAACCTGTAATTTTGTAGAGGGAATTTAGTAAATTAGTTTTTGATATGGAACCCGAACCCATCTCCGGACGTGTACCATTTAAGTACCGGTAGTAAAAAATAGCAAGTTCAATAGTTCAAATATCATCATCTACATTCACCAGAAGTATGAGATAGCTATTTTGAATCATCGTGTATACCCGATTTCTAATTCTATTCTGATTACTTTCATATTTGACTGAATATCATTAGGCCCTAATATAAAGATGTATTATTGTTTCTTGATTATTATTATTATTATTATTATTATTATTATTTATATTTATTATTTTTTTTATTTAAACTGGCGGGGCACGCCGTAGCGTAGTGGTTAAGGCACTGAGCTACAAGCCGGAGGGTCGAGGGTTCAAGTCCAGTTGGGGTCAGGATTTTTAAACTGACCCAAACCCTCTGGCGGCACTATGGCCCTGGGGTCGACTCAGCCTCTAACGGAAATGAGTACCAGACGCTTGTTCTGGGGGTAAAGGCGGCCGTCACGCAGGGCTGACAACCTCCTACTACCCCAAGGGCCTCCGGGCCTGTTGTGGGATCACTTTTCACTTTATTTAAACTGGCAGAGTTAAGGTAATAAAGCCTTTCCTTCCGTTCACCAATTTAAAAACACACAATGATATGTTTCTGCACTGGATGTATTAACGAAGCTGTTAAACATAAAACTAACACAAAATTGCACTTAAAAATAAATACATCCATCCATAGTAATTCTACCCGAGGGCAGGTCTTTCACTGCAATCATAAAATTTTCATGCTATGCTATGCAGCTTTACTAGGGAATTACAGGTGTGGTAGCTTCCCGTTACTTTCCACACCAATGAACGATGATGATGATGGCTGGATAATTTTTGGGGATCGTTGGGCCCTAAGCTTCCTGACATTTGTCTTACAGGTGAGTAAGAAACCCGAAAAAAACCTCACGCAGGAGCTTGCCCCGACCGGGAATAGAACCCGGTCCCGCTGCCATGACAAGGTACCACGCTACCTCGAGACCACAGCGGTGGACAAATAAGCACAAATATATTTAAATAAAACAGTAACCATAAACAGATGTGCATATATTTAAATTGTGAATATTAAAATAAGTGATATGTGTAATTAACAAATGAGGTTAAAATAAAAACAACCAAAAATTCCGTAATTTAGAGTCAAATAGTATAACATAATTCAATAAGAAAAAGAAGTTAAATAGAATAGCAGGGCTAAATAAGAATAAAAATAAGATAATTATTATTGAATGTGAAGCATGTCTGAGGAAATAAAATTAGCGATTGGTTATGGAAGATGTGAAAATAAAAATCTTGTAAGCCCATGTTTCCCTTAACTTAGTTTTAGGCGCTCTCCCCCTACAGGGAAGAATTTGAACCATACTAATTTAGTTACATTTGTTTTCGTATAGATGTCATTTGAGTGGTCCGTGGTCAGCCTTCCGCCTCATACTGACATCTAGGAAACCAAGGTAGTACTAGGACGGGAAAATTCGGTAAATTTTGCTTAGAGGCATTTTCATTCAGGCTTAAGGATCTTTTACGAGCCTGAAAATCGTCAGACTCGGGACCCACGGCTTAAAGTCCCTCCCGGAGGACTTGCTCCTTGGATTTCTCCATCCTAAAAAATCCATCGACCCTCGGGACCAGAGGCAAGAAGCATAACTACTAGTCCACCGCGGCCGATGAAAATAAAAATAAAAACATAAATACAGGAATACAAAAAAATGGTAATAAAACAGAGAAGAGGTGATGACACCTAGATAATGAATATTAGATGGAACAAAAATAGACCCTAAAAGATTGTTTAGAAATAAAAAGAAGACGAAGTAGAAGAAATATGCTAAATGGTATTTATGGGAAATCAGATATAATAAAACCAATTAAGTCTTGTAGACTGCGATGAGCAGGACATGTGGCATAAATGGGGAATGAAAGAAAGATGGACGTTTACATGTATTGTAGAAAAGTCGGAGGGATAACCCTCCGATAGGTAGTATGAAGTAGGAGAATAACATTAACTATAATTTGAGGGATGCAAATTACACAATAAATTATTCGAGAACATTTGTTAAGAACGGGGATATATGGAGAGCTCATGTATGCGAGGATATAAGTCTCTTGGTTTGATAGGGCCTATTAGTTAGTTGGTATATTTAATATAATTTGAAACACTCAGGGTGAGATAAAACAGTGGCGGACTCTACTGGTAAAATTTATAACTGAACAAATGCACGTTAATCCGAGGACATGCAAGCGAAATGAAGCAGAGGATTTATTCCAGTGTTGTGGATTGAATTGTGTTTTGTTCACATTTTAAAAACTCCCCATCTCTGTACCACTGAATTCCTTTCTTCCCCTTACCCCTGGTCCATACGTAGAAAAGTCCCCGAGGTGAAGGGAAGGGAAGAAAATAACCTGTCATCCTGTACTGCCTACACTCTCTAACTATATGTTCATACAATATCTGATACACATTTCAAAATTGTATAGAGTGTGAATCTGTTTGTTTGCCTGTCCTTTATGGACTCGACAACTACATGACCAATTTTATTTTTTTTTTCATCATTTAGATAATTTTTCTGGGACAATTATTAACTTGTATTATATCAAATTATTCTATACGTACTATGAGGCAAGAGTTCAAAAAATAAGCATCGGTGCACTAAAAAAAAATACTTTTTGGACTTTTTGTCTTACGCTGCCTGAACCATAATAAATGCACGAAATTGGTGTACACAGAATTAAATATCTCTGAGAATTCTACAATGAAGTCCGCAATAGCATATGCGTATCTTTTACGAATAACTCACAATGACCATTTTTGTTTTTCAACTCACTGATGTCAAGAAGATCGGAATAAGTAGATTCCGGGCAACGCCTGGTAATCAGCACGGGTTATCTAAAAATAATTACTATACAAATTTGTAATTATTTTTATTTTTATTTTTTCAACTAAACATACGAACACATTTAATGTATTTATGCACAGCAGCGCACGCCAGATAATAGCTAATTACCTATAAAATCTTTGTGAAATTTAATTTTATAGTCTGACCAACGAATCTGTGCGCCTTAAGATATGTATGCTAGCCAAACACTAATTCCTTTTCTGACTCGGTAAATCATTTTCCACCCTTCATTCCTATCTCACTCTCTTGTTTCGCCCCTCTCACTAGGCCTATTCAAAATTTTGAGCCTTCTTAGGGGACAGATTATTTGAACTTACAGTTCACTGTTGTCAACTCAATACGAACACTGTAGTTCGGAGTGATGAAAGAAATATTACTAAGGAAATTACAAGATTCATGGCACTGTTTGGAGGAATTTTGGCAATATCCCTATTCGGAAAGTTATTCTGGCTGATGTTTGAAGTGGTGGGAGGGAAGTTGGTGGAATAGAGTGAGTACGGGCGTTAACTTTTCTATGAACGACTGCAGCGCTAAAGGGGCTCAGATCCGTGGGTCCGAGATAATTTGAAAGGTAGGCTTGTTTTTATGAAATTCAGAAGACCGAACAATGTTTTAAAAGAAACCTAAAAATAAGTTCGTACATTGTATGTGACTTGTATATATGTAGTCCACCGCTGTGGTCTCGAGGTAGCGTGCTGCCTTGTCACGGAGCGGGCCCAGGTTCGATTCCCGGTCGGGACAGACTCCTGGGTGAGTTTTTTTTCGGGGTTTTTACTCACCTCTAAGACAAATGTAGGGAAGCTAAGGGCCCAACGGTCCCCGAAAATCATTCGGCCATCATCCTTATCATTATCATCATCATCATCATCCTTCACCGGTGTGGAAAGCAACGGGAAGCTACCACTCCTATAATTCCCTAGTAAAGCTGCAAAGCATAGCATGAAAATGCTATGATTTCAGTGAAATACCTCAATACTAATAAAATTCATATAAAATTCCGTTGAGGTGAATAGTCATAAGATAAAAGTTAAAAATTAAAATGTACCTTTTGGCAGGTGCCGTCGTCCTCAACTTTATTAAAATGGTGTACATAAAATTAACTGGAGCGCTTTCGGTAGTTAAATTCCATCCTCGGCAGGTTGAGCTTCTGCAACTCGTTGTTGTTGTTGTTGTTTACGGTGATGTATACTCGAACTGTCTGTAGCAGCAACTGACTTGTTTTTGACGATCTCGTATAATGGGTTTGACTGGGGTGCGTTCTCATTAAGAAGTGAGGTGTTGTTTATTTCCTTTAGAATTTTGAGGTCTTCAAATACATTTATCCTAGCTGGAATGTTTTCTCTGTGGATTATCGTGAGAGTATTTTCAATTGTTTCATTTGGTGACCTGCGTTAATGAGATGTTTAGCATAGCTTGATTTATCATCCGCGTGTATGAAATCTTTTAGATGTTCCTTATGTATTGAATTGAAATTTCTGCTTGTCCTACCAATATAAAATTTAATACAATCTTTACATGTTATTTTGTAGACTCCCTTATTGTTGAATTTGCTGTGTTTCTATGCAATTGTATATTATGTTGTTTAATTTGTTTCCTGTTTTATAAGCTATGTTATTTTTTTTTCAAGTTCTGGCTAGTTTTGTGGTGAAAAAATATATAAACATCAACATAGCTTATAAAACAGGAATCAAATTAAACAACATAATATACAATTGCATAGAAGAACAGCAAATTCAACAACAAGGGAGTCTACAAACTAACATGTAAAGATTGTATTAAATTTTATATTGGCAGGACAAGAAGAAATTTCAACACAATATACAAGTAACGTCCACCGCTGTGGTCTCGAGCAAGCGTCCTGCCTTGTCATGTAACGGGCCCGGGTTCGATCCCCGATCGGGGCAATTTTTCCGGGTGAGGTTTTTATCGGGGTTTTTCCTCACCTGTAAGACAAATGTCAGGAAAACTTTAAGGTCCAAACGGTCCCCGAAATCATATGGCCATCATCATCATCATCCTTATCATCCACCGGTGCGGAAAGCAACGTGAAGCTACCACACCTACAATTCCCTAGTAAAGCTGCAAGCATAGCATGAAAATGCTATGATTGCAGTGAAAGACATGCCCTCGGGCAGAATTACTATGGATGGATGGCTATAAGAAACATCTAAAAGATTTCATACACGCGGATGATAAATCAAGCTATGCTAAACATCTCATTAACGCAGGTCACCAAATGAACACAATTGAAAATACTCTCACGATAATCCACAGAGAAAATATTCCAGCTAGGATAAATGTATTTGAAGACCTCAAAATCCTAAAGGAAATAAACAACACCTCACTTCTTAATGAGAACGCACCCCAGTCAAACCCATTATACGAGATCGTCAAAAAACAAGTCAGTTGCTGCTACAGACAGTTTGAGTATATATCATCGTAAAAAACAACAACGAGTAGCAGAAGCTCAACCTGTCGAGGATGGAAGTTCCGAAAGCGCTCCAGTTAATTTTATGTACACCATTTAAATAAAGTTGAGGACGACGGCACCTGCCAACAGGTACATTTTAATTTTTAGCTTTTATGTTAGTGAAAGACCTGCTCTCGGGCAGAATTTATATGGATGGATAATTAAATAATGGTTTTTGAGTAAACAGCTTAATTTTATTCGTTAAATAGTCATAAAAAATGCCATTCTTGATTTCCAAAATCTCTAGATAAATTCATTCCTCACTTCGTGAGACGTGAATAAATTTATCGATAATTGGAAATCACTCGTGGCATTACTTGTGATAATTTGTGTATCAAAATAACCAATTACCTAACTGACTTTAACGAGCCCGGAAGTAAACTATCAATACGCCTAGGCCTATATCCGTATCCTAAGTTAATACTTTCCAATCAAAGCCTGGATAATCAATTTCCCTTATATCATTGTTAAAGTTAATCCAACTCTGTACTTCAAACGTGTCTTTAACTAAACTGTTATCTAACTCACTGGTACTATCGAAGCCGAAGATTCATGACTACGAGGACATAAGCTCTCCATACATATATATCCTGAGCTAATGTTCTCCTATCATTCCCTATGTATTTCACCTCTATCAAATCATGGTTAATGTTATTCTCCGGATTCATTCTTGGCCTAGGTCCCTATCTACTGGACGCTTTTATCTGGTTTTCCTACAAGTTGCTATGTTTCTCTTTCATTTTCCTTCGTCCTAAGTCTTGTCCATCCCATTCTACGAGAGTTAATTGTTCTCATTACATCTGGTTTCCCATAAATATTATGTAGCTCACTGTTTTGTAGTCTTCTCCATTCACCTGTCTGTTCATCTCTCTTTAGTCTAAAAAATCCCTAATGTTTTAATTCTCAAATATACGTAATATTTTAACTTTCCTTAAAGTAAGAGATTATGTTTTGCATCCATATAACTGGAAGAATACCGTTTTATATATTTTTAGTTTAACCTTTTTTAGAGAAGTTGGGACAAGTGTCTCTCCAATGAATAACAACATGCAGTTCAAAGTTGAGCCTATGTCTAATTTCTTTCTGCGCCTCATTTATATTTGTAATTCTTGCTCCTAGTTAAGTTATTTAAATATCCCTCACCAACTATCCATTTCCATCATATAAAATGTATTTCTACGTGTGACCATATACTTTGTTTATTGATATTTACTTCCAGTCCCAGATTCTTTGTGCTATTTAATAAAAGTGTGTGTTTGGTTTTAATATTATTTACCAAGGATATGAAATGGTTTAAAAGTTAAAATAATACAATTATTACCTGCTATATCAGTCCTCAGCTAGGTAATAATTTCTTTAAAACGGGTACTTTTAAAAAGCTGAAGATGGGACACGTTCTTCCGAAAGGCCTATAAGGTGTTTTAAATAAATTATTACCTAGTTGAGGACGCTTGGCACAGAGATGTGGCGATCCCATCGCCCATTGGGTTTACCAATACAATCAACCTATCCGAGTATTGGCGGGATACCCAGAGCTAGTGACTATGGGAGGAAATTCCCCTACTCTTCCTCAAGAACTGAGGCAGCAGATCCTGATGCCAGGATGGCAGCCCCATCACCGGAATCGGAAGCTGTAGGCTGATAAACTGCGCCTCTGAAACCCTCTTATCAAAGAAACTAAGATTAAAGCAAGCCGGAATGTTCTCAATTGTTGACCTTTGAAGCATTGGCAAACAACAGAGTTCGTTGGCTGCTTCTCAGCGGAGTGACCAGGACTACCACTACTGAGGACGACTGCCTCGGGTACGAATTTATTATTTTAACATTTACATATTGACATCACGGAGTTTCATAATGAATTTTAAAAGCATTGAAATGGTTTATATAAAAAAATATTGTTTTTGGAGAAGTTTGAATAATCGAGGACCTCCAACATAAAAAAAAAGTAATTTGCTCTGTAAATGTTAAAATTCGTACCTGAGATATCAGTCGTCCTCAATTAGGTAATACTTTCTTTAAAAATGGGTACCTTTTAAAAAGCTGAAGATGCGAAACGTTCTTCCGAAAACCCTACAACATGTTTTAGAAAAATTATTACGACTGGCATCTCCGTTAAGAATTTTATTGTATTAATTTTCACATATTGCCTTCATCGTTGTTTCTTAATTAATTTTAAAAGCATTGAAATGGTATATACAAAAAAATTGTGCTTTGAAAGAGTTTGATTAATCCTAGACCTCCAAGATGAAAAAAAAAGTAATTTTCTTTGTGAATGGTGTATTCTAATGCCACCCACTGCACTGTACGTGCTTCGGGTTGTTGTGAATGTTAATTGGAAGTAAAACTGCAAAATTACATTTAAACGAAATGTAGATAAATAAGAAAATGTGGTTTTGAGAGTTTCACAAGAGATAAGTTGTGTTCTGAGATTGTTTAAAGCTGCCAAGTTCACATGAGCGGCTTATATAACTAATTGGAAGTACATAGGCATCTCTGCCTGGTTACCTGATCAATTTTTGCTACGAGCAACCGGTTTTTCTTGCAAGCTTCAGCAGTGCCGTCAGTTCCATTAAGAATAAACTGTACATGTCCTAAATCTAATTGATCATGTCTGTGCCGTCTTAACCACTACATTTGTTATTTTTTCCCTCTTTCGTCTTAAATTAACCTTCTCATTTAATGTATCATTCCATTGATTGCTTCGTAAAAGATACTTTACATTACAGACATTCTCGTCCAATAATTTTCATGTAGGCCTATTAACAACATCCAAAACAACTTATGAAAAAATATGAAAATGAGTGTCTGTGAGTCTGTCTGCCTGTCAGTGTATTCTTTATGGACTTAAAAACTATTTGACCGATATGAATGGGGGTTTCGTCATAACTTAGAGAATTTTCTTGGGACAATTAATGTATGTAACATATTACCTTACATACTATAAGGCCGGATTTAAAAAGAAAGGTGCATTGGTACACTAAAAAAGTCGCTTTTTGGACGCTTAAAGGGCTTACGCTGCCTAAATCATAAGAAATACACCAAATCAATGAATACAGAATTGGATATCTCAAAAAATTCTACAAAAAGTCTGCGATTGCGTACGGATAATTCACAATAACCATTTTTGTCTTTCAGCTGGTTGATGCTAAGAAGATCGGGATAAATAGATTCCCGGACAAAGCCGATTAATCAGCACGGAACATCTACTCGTAAAATAATTACGATGTAAATGTATAATTATTTTTTACTTATTCAGCTGAACATAAAAACACATTACATTTTTTTAAGGCGTAGCAGCGCACGTCGGGTACTAGCTAGTCATTTATAAGAAATTTAATTAAAAGTTAAAGTGATCCCACTAAATGCCTTAGGAGACCCTTGGAATAGTAGGATGTTAAGGCTCCTACTTTATAATAACAAAATTCATTCATTTGTAATCATATCTGAAGAAGGTACAAAGTACCGAAACAGCTTGTACGAATTTATATAGCAATAAATATGAAAATCATATAAAACTATAAGTTTTATTTTTATTTAATTAAATATGTAAGATATATTTAAGTATGTTCTAATGGCTTTATTAGTACTATTATTATTATTATTAGTAGTAGTAGTAGTAGTAGTAGCATTATTATTATTATTATTATTATTATTATTAGTATTATTATTATTAGTATTATTATTATTATTATTATTATTATTATTATTATTTATTATTATTATTATTATTATTATTATTATTATTATTATTATTATTATTATTATTATTATTATTATTATTGGTCGGCCCGCGGTGGACTAGTGGTTATGCTCCTTGCCTCTGGTCCCGAGGATCGCGGGTTCAAACCCGGCCGGGGTCGATGGATTTTTTAGGACGGAAAAATCCAAGGAGCAAGTCCTCCGGGAGGGACTTTAAGCCGTGGGTCCCGAGTCTGAAGATTTTCAGGCTCGTAAAAAATCCTTAAGCGTGAATGAAACGTCCTCTAAGCAAAATTTACCGAATTTTCCCGTCCTAGTAGGCTACTAACTTGGTTTCCTAGATGTCAATATGAGGCGGAACACTGACCACGGACCACTCAAAATGACATCTATATGAAAACAAGTGTAACTAAATTAGTATGGTTCAAATTCTTCCCTGTAGGGGGAGAGCGCCTAAATCTCTGTAAAGGGAAAACATGGGCATACAATACAATTATTATTATTATTATTATTATTATTATTATTATTATTATTATAATATCTAAATTCTACAATCTTTTGTTTTTAAGCAGATAATTTCCGATAGGGCCTTTTTGAATTTTACTTTTTATTTTATTTTATTTTTGACTATGCCTACATATTTAATTTCCTTATAGTAACGTAGGAAAAGTCATAGTTTTCTAAAATTTAAGTTTGGAGAATACCTCAGATAAATATTAATAAATTGATTATGATAGTGTGCGGAATCTGTAGGCCTATCTGATCCATGGTTAATTCAACAGAAAATATTTCCCCAAATACGGATGTCTTTTATATGTCTATAAAAGAAAAATACAGAGTGAGAATTTTAATTTTTTCTCATTCGAAATGTGAGGAACTTTGAACAGAAACAAAATTTGAAGGAAACCTGACTTTATGAAATGCGACTTCTAACAAGTCTTCTATTTTAAGTTACTGCAAGTCGAATTACACAAAACAGTATACAGTTTAAATTACAGTTTCACATTATTTTGTTATCACTGCGGTCTGATGCACTTAAATAACTGGCAGAAGTAATTAGTGTTTTGCCTACTTAAGGGTTAAAAACTTTGTTCAAGTTTTAGTGAATAAAAAAATACAAAGCATTAAACGCCTGCAATTATAGAATTATACTGTATGCATAACAACTTGCATGCACTCTTGACCCAACTTCTCTAAAAAATCATTAAAGTGAAAAATGTATAAAACTGTTATTCTCCAAGTCATATGGATGCGAAACACGAACTCTTTAATTTAAGAGAGGAAAGAAGATTATGAACACTTAGAGAATAAAGTTTTTAGGAAAATGTTTTGACCAAAGAGAGATAAACAGACAAGTGAAAGGAAAAAACTAGAGTTTATATAACACGAAGCTACACGCTATTTATAGGAAACCAGATAAACTATAATAGGAAGAGTTAAATATCTTAGACTGCAATGGCCAGGACATGTGGCACGAATGGAGAATGAAAGAGGGACATTGAAGCTCCTTGTACGAAAACTAGAGGGAAAGCTCCCAGTAGGTAGACCAAGAATGGGGTGGTAGAATAACATTAACCATGATTTGAGGGAAGTAGATTATTCAGGGGATGATTGGAAAATAATTAGTTCAGGATAGGGATGTATGGAGAACTTACATCCGCGCGGCCAAAAACCTACGGGTTTCGATATTGCCAGTGAGTTAGATTAGTTAGCTTATTGTATCCCTATATTGACTGTAATGTTTACTGGATTCCATACACGAATATACAGGCCTAAAGATGTTCGGACAGTGATTGGTCATTCACCACTTGTGAACTCCCTTTTAAAAGCGCTAGCTGGGCGATCAGATAATAGACTTACACATTTCTTGTAATTTATTGGAAATAAAAAAATAAGAATAACTTGTTTAAGCTATTCGCCTCAGAAGACGAGGTAGACTCGCCGGCTGTTAAATGGCCTTCAACCCTCGCTTTAACTCTGCTGTTATATATTTTGCAATATTTGTGCATCCCTTCGCAGGGTAATATTTTGTTAACATTTATGAATAGTAGAGGAATGTGTTTTGGGTTTCACCCTTAATATGATCTCATGAACCGTTATCCTTTGTTTGTTTTGAATGTCTGAAAATAGACAATATAATTTACGGTGATTTAAATCTGGTTTCTGGGGAAATACATTGAGCATTTAAACCTGAAGCGAATGGGTTAATATAACATTATTTTCCCCATAAATTGTATTTTATTTAACCGAAGAATGTATAAATGCTGTTTGTTTTTATCAGTATATACGCCTAAAACACACACATGGAGCACGCCGTAGCTTACAAGCCAGTACTCGGAGTTCAAATCCCAGTATGGTCAGGATTTTTAAACTGGCCTAAACCTTCTGACGAGGCCATGGTCCTGGGGTCGAATCAACCTGTAACTAAAATAAGTAACACACACTTGTTCTGGGAATAAAATATGCCGTCACGCGAACCGGCTAACATCTCGTGTTGATTGTCTGGAAAGGTGGGAGCCTTAACCTACTATTACCCCAAGGACCTCCTTAGGCATGTAGTGGGATCACTTTACCTTTTATCCATACTATATTTTCATTTTATCTTTGGATCCTGGTGAGTGAAATTAAGTGTATTTTTTGTAAAAATAGGACTCTAAAGAGGGGCTGAATATGAAAGATAAGTGCATAACATAATACTCGACCGCGTTAACTTTTTAGCCGGTGAGGGGAAGCAATGGCACTAGTGGTGAAGATGGGGAAAGTGTTTCCTTCCACCTTTGGTACAAGCGAATGCCTGGGCAAGTGGTATAATCAGTAGCTAAATACATGGTAGGCCTACTTGAAAGATGAGATGAAGTTATAGAAAGGTCGTCAGAGTTTGTATGCCTATGTGTTTCTGGATAATGTTACGTACAGAGAAATTAAATCAGCACTGATTTCTGTCAGACATAAATGTTTATATACTGTGAATGTAGGGCCTAACTTTCGCACCTGACATTGTCACTAACAACTGACTGTACAGGACTAACGGAAAATAAACACTGTCACTGCAATTTATGACAGTTTTTTCCGCATTGAAAGTCGAGTAATACATGAATTCACCAGTGTGTGATCTATTTTCGTTCGTTAGATTCGATCCCCTTTTATTAATATGATCGTCTACCTCTGTGAACAACACATGTGGATGTGAGGCCAGCAGCCGGTTGGTAGGCCAAGGGCCTTCTAGGCCTGTTGCACTGTGGTGTTTACAACTAATTAACGATATATATATATACAATATATATATATATATATATACCTTGCAGGCTACCTATATTTTATTACATAGTGTTGTAAGGATATTAACCTTGCTGCTACCAATGTTTTTAAATAAATATAAATTACCTTTCAATCTCTACTTCAGCTTTAGATTACTGTACGAGTATTTGTAGCTGACATCACACGACTGAATGCTAATAAATTTCTAACCAAGCATGTTCGTCTTTAACAAATTTACTGATTCTATCTTCTTCAGTTACTTACTTACTCACTGGCACTATCGAACCCGTAGGTTCATGGCCGCGCGAACATACGCTCTCCATACATCCCTATCCTGAGCTAATGATTTCCAATCATTCCCTGTATAATCTACTTCCCTCAAATCATAGTTAATGTTATTCTCCCACCTCATTCTTGGTCTACCAACTGGGCGTTTTCCCTCTGGCTTTCCTACAAGAAGCTTCCATGCACGTCTTTCATTCCCCATACGTGCAACATGTCCTGCCCATCGCAGTCTACGAGACTTTACTGTTCTTATTACATCTGGCTTCCCATAAACACCATGTAGTTCATTGTTATGTAAGTCTTCTCCATTCACCTGTCTGTTCATCTCTCTTTGATCCAGAAATTTTCCTAAATACTTTATTCTCAAATACTTGTAATCTCCTTTCCTCCCTTAAAGTAAAAGTCTATGTTTCGCAACCATATAATATAACTGGTAGAATAATAGTTTTATATATTTTCAGTTTAACGTTTTTTGAAAGGTGTTGGGACATCAAGAGTCTCTGCAATGCATAATAGCACGCATTTCCAGAATTGAGCCTATGTTTAATTTCTTTGTGCATCTCATTCCTATTTGTGATTATTGTTCGTAGGTACTTGAATTCAGCCACTACCTCAAAATTTCCCTCATTTGTCATTAGCCGTCAATTTCCGTTACATAATGAATTTCTACGTGTGACCATATATTTAGTTTTATTGATATTTACTTTCAGTCCTAATTTCTTAGTGTTACTCAATAGTGTGTGCGTGTTGTCCTTTAGTATCTCCTCGCTATCGGCCAATAATACTACATCATCAGCATAAACTAACAGCTTATTAATACCATTGAGTTGTAAGCCTTCCTCATTCTCTAAAGATTTAATGGCATGCTCTAGTACAAAATTAAATAGTAGAGGAGATAGTGCATCTCCTTGCTTCAACCCATTCTGGTTTTCAAAAGTGTCCGAAAACTGCTATCTTCTTCAGTTGCGTCAAATAAACAATTAAATTGCTAAAAAAGGAACAATGTTGAATGCATTAGTCGGCAAAGTTGTTGGTTTTCAATATAACGCATGATTGAGCAATCCTATCCCTTAGTAGTAAGTTCGAACTTGGTTGACTAATATACTACTGCTTAGGACAGACACATTTACTTCACCCATTAGGCCTACTTGAATATTTCATCTGCCTGAATCCAAACAACGCAAACAGCTAGATTGGGTTTTCAAGAAACTCACAAGTTTCTTTAACAGTTACAACCCTAATTATCACGTTTTGTCCAAACATGAAATAGAGATTATAAATGTTCGAACAAACAGTTTTTTCGCCTAAGTTGTAAATTTCTATTAATGATCAGGGTAAATGTAAATAAAACTAACGTGGCTTCGAAACTGACTTCTCTGAACTCATCACAACTAGCGTAACCTAGTCTTGTGATAAAATTCACAGAATCCAATAAAAACTGTGAAGTCACGTGGGTTTTATTTATGTATACCATTCATTAGATGAAATGAGTCACTTATAGTTGTACGGTTTTGTAATTACTACGCTTCAATGGTATCTTTACCTTGTCGTGGTGGAGTGCTTGCGTGCTTAAATAGTCTCGAGAACTATTACTTGACAATGTTAACTTTCAATGCGGGAAAACTGGGAACTAAAAGAATGTGGTAAGGGTAAGTAGGGGTTGGAGGTTGTAGACTCTTGTCTCAGGTTGCAGTGACAGTGTTTATTATCCGTCTGTCGTGTATAGTCAGTTGTTAGTGACAATGTAAACTGCGAAAGTTAAACCCTATATTCAAAGTATATACACATTTAAGTCTGCCAGAAAGTATTTGGAAGTCAGTGCTGATTTAATTTCTCTGTACGTCATATTATCCAGAAACCCATAGGCATGTAACCTCCGATGATCTTTCATTAACTTCATCTCCTATTTCAAGTAGCTCCACTACTATAGTTTGCCACTGATTATACCACTTGCCCAGTCATTTGCTTGTACCAACGGTGGAAGGAGACCCTTTCCCCTCTTCAACACTAGCGCCGTTGCTTCCCCTCACCGGCTAAAAAGTTAATGCGGTCGTGTAATATGCTGGTGTAGCGTTGCTGTCGAAAGAGTTATCCATGCCAGACAGGTCGAAGGCGATAAGCCAGACGAAAAAAGTACCTTGGTCGAAAGAGTGACAATATTTCACAGTAAAAATATGGCATGAAGAAACGCGGACATAGATTCCACTTGGGTAAAATTTTCCGGAGACGAATGGGGAATGAAAGAAGGGCATGGAATCTCCTTGTAGGAAAACCAGAAGGAAAGCGCCTAGTAGGCAGGCCAAGAATGAGGTGAGCGAATAATATTAACCATGATTTGAGGGAAGCAAATTATATAGGGGATGATTAAAATATATTAACTTAGGATAGGGATGTGTGGAGAGCTTATATCCGCAGACCATGAACCTATGTGTTCAATAGTGCCAGAGAGTGGGTTAGTACTCGACTACGTTACTTCTAATTTTACAAAAGTGAAAATCCTACATCATCGAGGACATGAAAAAGTATCTTGCTAATTATTCTACTAACTGTGAACGGACTTACAAAGAACTGTGATTAGGCAGACTGCGGCGAGATAGCGTGAGAGCGTCTGAGTGAGAAAGAGCTAGTTGAGCCATGCGCCGCACGTCTGAGGCACGCGCTGCCGTCGGGGGCAGAGAGGTGTGGGGGGATACCCGCGCGCGACCCTAGTCTTGTGAGCGGCTAGCATGAGAGCAACAGTGTCCAACCAAATTCAAGACAATCTTAAACCATCCATTCCCATATTTAAAATAACAATAGATCAATTTAAGATTGGTTATAAATAAAGAGTAAAGGGGAAAAAAAAACAGGTAAGTTAATTTTCACTGAAACCGAGAAAAAAAAACTGTTAATTACATAAGTCCAATGTATTATACCTACTTCTTTATCTGTATGCCAAACGTTGAAGGGTAAATAAACCCATGACTAAACTATTCCTTTTATTGTTTCAAAATTCTACAATATAGTCCTTTCCATGGAGAATCTAATGTTATCTCGAACTCCATATCGTCATAAAAGCGGCTTACCTGGTTATTTCCCTGGATCATTCAAATGAATTTGATAAATGAATATTTGAAAGTAATAGGCTACATATACAGTACACCTAGGCCTACATTACATTATTACTTCAATCAAATGCATTTGTGTACTAAGTTTTTTTTTTTTTACAATTTTCCTCGTCATTGAGGATTTTCTTCAACTAATCCTAGTAATTAACATGAATTTAAAAATAATAAATAAATATAAATGACTACGGACTTATAGACTATCAGTTTTGAAATAAACATTCACAAATTTCCCTTAATAAAGTTCTCCATCGTTCTCTCCTCTGTGTCTTCATCTGTTATGTGTACTAAGTCAAGGAGTTTATAGGACTGTATGGGCAGGGTTCGATCCCGAAAAACGAATGGTTGAATTTTCTTAACTCGTTCTTTTCTTTCTAATTCTGGGATCCACTTAATCCTCATTACAGTGCCGAGAGCTTTCCTGTCGGAGCTTAAGGCTATATGTGTCGTTCGTGCCAAATATTGATCATTGCATTTGTTATCTGATTGGCTATATTTTCACTCTTATTAGGGACAACTTTACTAAAGTATTACAATATTAGGGCATATAATATTAGGTCTATACATAACTTAAATACTTTGAAATGTATTTATTTCCTTATATCTTTATTTTCAAATTATTTTTATGCGCTATGAACCTCTGCCATAGGAGGAATCCCTTTCACTTTATAATTTATTCAACATGTTTAAATGTAGCCTATACATCTTCCTGTGCACAATGTTAAGTTTTGATTCTGTACCGAAATGACGTTTTCGGTACGTAAGGACCTACGCAATACTGCGCAACCACTACGTCATCGTGTCTTCATTTCTTCAGTGATCTTAGTGAACAATGCCAAATTCCCTCCTACGTACCCGTCCCTTTCCATTAAGCGCCGTGTTTATTGCGCATCCTCCCCTCTGCTAGCAAGTCCTCAAATAAGCTGTGCTCATTAACATCAGGGTCATCATCTGTTTAGGTTTCGACGAGTCAAGTCGATATAGTTCGAAGGAGCTTGTTTGGTTAATCGGTTCCTTAGGCCAGGGTAGGGCCACAAGGACCGTGTACCCTAGCCCTTGGCGGGACTGGTGTGTGTGTGTGTGTGTGTGTGTGTGTGTGTGTGTGTGTGTGTGTGTGTGGAAGAGTGTACGTATGTTTATTATCATTATTGTTATACATTTTTGTTTAGATGACCAATAAGGTTACTATTTCTTTGTTAGCTTATTTTTCAATATCAAGAAAACTATATTTTATTATTTGTATGTTATATCTGACTACTTTTTGACTCTTATTAAATATGAGCTATTTCTTTTTAGTTAACTTCTGTTTATTGATTGAGTAGCTAATCATGTCAGATATTGATATAAAGTTCCAAAGCTTTCTCAAGTATGTCTAATCTCCTCTTTCCTTAAAACTTCCATGATTGTAATCTATATAAAAATATATATGTAGTCAATATGCCCATTTCACCAATTAATGTTTTAAAATGGTCAACAAGTTTCTACAGCCAAGCTGTCATTCTCAAGACCAGATATTGACTCAGGCTGTAGAAACTTGTTGACCATTTTAAAACATTAATTGGTGAAATGGGCATATTGACTACATATATATTTTAATATTATATCACCAAGAAGATCACTTGTGTATTAAAGTAATCTATATAGCTTACAATACTATATGCTTAACAACGTATTAAGGAAAGGTGAATTAATCTTTACTTTTTATGGGCCCGGGCAAAGATATGTTGATTTAAGCATTCTATATTTCAAACTCAAAGTAATTATAAACAACTTGGGCTTGGGAAAAATCAATAACAGTTGATTGTATAAGAAAAAACTATTGACAATAATGCAGATCCATTATACAACATTTTATATTTTTTTAGAACAACAGAACTCTTTTTTTTTGTAATTTTTTAAGTTGTTTTCTTTTGGCATTTCTTGCTGTACCATATCGATCGTATATGTTGAATCGATATCCTTGTCAAAGAAGATAATTTGCTGAGATATCTCTCGTTACAAACATGAAGAGGCAAAATTATCAACAGGAAGAGGCAAGATTGTCAACAGGAAGATGTAAAATTATAGGTCTATGAGTTAAATAGTCAATGTAAAATCATCTCATTTAAATAAATTTGCATGATTCGTCCAAGTTCAGCGTTGTCAGGTCTTCAAAACATATGTTGATATCAACGTAATTTTACGATGAGCCTCGAAATATTGTAAAAAATGACTATTTTATTTTGTAGTCAAACAGACCTACCATCGGCTACTTAATTGACTTAGTTTGATGTATTCATTTCATATATTTTTAGGCCTATATCCATTTTGTCGTAAGAGGTATTATGGATATTAGACATTTCTAAAGGCTAAAGTAGTATTTTAGCATATACAGAGAGCTGCAAAAAAAGGCTGTATCAAACATTCAGTATACTCACCATGCGGCCGTCTCACTCGCTGTGACTACTTACGGTAGGCCTACAGACGGGAAGGTGGCCGGAAACAAAGCGGCAATGTACAGTAATCTAGAGTCAAGTTCAGCGTAATACTTAAACCAGACTTGGCGAAACGGCCAGTCTCTGCCCAGTGACGGTGGAATGACATGTAGGCCCTACACTGAATGTTTGATGGCGATTTCTTTAAAGTTCTCTATACTTCAGTTTTAATGCCTAAATCTACATCTTTCAGAGACTGAACATCCGCGATCTAATAATATAATATAATTCTTTATTGTTAGATGTCGATAATTTCAACAAAGTTACCTTAATTTTTTTTTGTTATTAAAAAATTAGCCTCATTCGTTAAACCTTTTATACCAAATAAATTAATGGTAAGAGCCTAGAGTCCCGCGTCATAACCGAATGGTTACGGCTAAATGCCTTGGCGCAGAGGTATGTGACTTGCGCTGGTTCGAGTTTCCATTGGGGAAAATTTTTTCTCATAGAATTTCGACCAGTATCATGAGGAATTTGAGTAAATACAATTAGTAGCGACTCCAAGTTGAAAAAAAAGGTTATAACGTCTAGGGGACCCGTACTGGTGACCACCTGTCACCCCTACTCTGGTTGGATGATAGTCTACCTCTGTGATTAACACATGGGGATGTGAAACCAGCAGCAGTTTGGTAGACCAAGGGGTCGTTCTAGGCCTGTCACACCATGGAATATAGGCCTACTTAACTTATAATTTTATTATCTGTATTCATTTACATAATTTTATTCAACTTCCTGGAGTAATAAGTCAAAATCTGATGGATACACACTACTTTGCTATAGTTTATAAACATGTGTTTATTAATAAGTTTATAGGCCTATATGAGTTGCTCTTAACATTAGGTTCGAAAATACGATCACATTTCTCCATTATTCCACGAATTGTCATGGCTACATCTAAAAGAGAGAAGAAAATCGCACTGTCTAATTCTCCTATTTAAGATCCTACATAACCTCGATTCCTAATTATTTATCATCCCGTTTCCAGTATCTATCCTCAAACCATAACTTAAACACAAGATCACAACATAGTCTCTTACTTAATATACCGCAACATAGGACATCACATCACTCCACGTCATATACCATCTCCACTTCTCGCAACTGGAATTCCCTACCACAAGAAATAAGGGCCTTAGGACATTGGCATCTTTTAAAAGAAATCTAAATTTATATTTGCTCTAAACTCGACTTCATTATTATCCAGTGTAAGATATATATATTAATTGGTGTTTTCCGTATAATGTATCATATTTATATTATTATTATTATTATTATTATTATTATTATTATTATCGCATCATTATTGTTATTACCCTATAAAATGTTGTTTGTACATGACATTTACATTGCTACATTTATTGTATCTTTAACTGTTTATAATTAGTATAGTGTATATCTATATTTGTCGAATATTTATTTGTATTTGTGCTGGTTGATTGGAAGAGAGGGCCTTATGGCCTTAACTCTGCCAGAATAAATAAAGTATTATTATTATTATTATTATTATTATTATTATTATTATTATTATTATTATTATTATTATTATTATTATTATTATTATTATTGGTCTATCCTAAATGAAGTGTAATAATTGAAAATATTGCATCATTTTTAAAATAATAAATAAGAGAATAAACTACTGATAATGCAACTTATAACGTACAGTAATAGTAATTCGAAACTTAAATAAAACGACACAATTATGAAAAGAACAAAATAAATTATAACTGTCTTATACTCTTATTTGTTTCTCTAGAAGTAGGTCTACAAAGTTCGTCATCATTATCAACATAGGTTTTAGTCCTAGAGGGACACAAATATTTTCAGTTCATCCTCTTCATTAGTCGTTCAATTGTTCTCCTGCGTCTTGATTGGTAACGCACGACTGCCGCAAGGATTCTCGTTATAGGCCTACTCTCCACATGCTATTGCCAGTTATCTAATTGTGACATACTGTGAGTCTAGTAACATACAGTTCATTCTTAAGTTATTTTATGATGCCTTCATTTCTTTTATGGTCCCATTCAATACAACCTTAACTTCCACTCAACCAGTGAAGCAATATGGCGTAATTGTGCGAGACTATATCATGTTAACTATTACATGTAGACATATTTTTAACGATGTTATGATTTTTAATAGTTTTAGCCTATAACATTCCTCTGTAAAGCATTTATTTGCTGCATTTGGCTATTCCTGGCTCAACGTCTAAATTATTGTTCACTTATCATTTATAAAAGTAATAACGTTCAAAACAATTTTAATATATTAGGATTTTTTTATTTAATGCCACCATGTTATTTCGACATTCTGGTATTCTCTCCTGGTATTGTAACTCACTTCTGAGGTTAAGGCGCCTGGAAGGCGAAGTTACGCTGTCCCGATGATATAGGCTATGTAGGTGGTGATGATGATAATGATGCGCCAGGAGAGGCCTTAATCCTAAACATAATGAATATATGTTAATGATAATGATGGCCAGATGATTTCGGGGACCGTTTGAGCCTTAAGGTTTCCTGACATTTGTCTTACAGTTGAGGAAAAACCCCGAAAACAACCATCACCCAGAAAATTTGTCCCGACGGGGGATAGAACCCCGGGCCCGCTGCGTGACAATGCAGCACGCTACCTCTAGACCACACCGTGGGCTTATGTATTGGGATATAACTCTTCACAATATTTATTGTCAGTTGATTCTTCAGAAAATATATGACAAATACAAGAATAGGAACACACAGTATACCGTATACACCTAAAGATCCTGAATAGTATAGGCCTTAGATGTTAAAGCTTCAACAAATAACAATGAAATACAAACTATATATTTTAACGACAGACATATTATTGGCCTAATTAGCCAATTCAAATGGCTTCTATTAGCCTATAAGTTATAATAAACAGGTATTCATATTTCTTTAATATTATAGTCTACTATTTATTTGTAAACATTAAGCAAATGGGAATGAAAGATAGGCATGGAAAATTCTTGTAGAAAAACCAGAGGGAAACTCCCCAGTTGTTAGAACAAGAATGAGGTTAGAGAATAACAATCATGATTTGATGGAAGTAGATTATAGAGGGAATATATTAACAATAGTCAATAAAATTCCATAATCTCCAAATTAACAGGTTAAAACGCGTTACAATAGCGTAGTCACCATTAAGTCTTGATAATGATAGCGTCGCTATTGAAACGCGTCGACTCTTTTAACCTGTTAATTGGGGATTTTGGGATATTATTGACTATGTGTAATCATCATCATCATCATCACTCCAGGGATTAGGCAATTGCCCGTTCCGACTTCATATTGCATCAGCCCAACGTCTTCTAGGTCTTCCAACATCACGCCTTCCTCTTGCTTGATAATTTCTGGCTAACAATAGATATCTCTCCTTACTCATTCCATCCATATGATCAATCCATTTCTGTCTGTAATTCGTGACTTTATCCAATAAAGGCTGTACTTTCAATTCTTCTCTTATATCCTCATTTCTTATTCTATCAAGTCTTGTACATCCTTTTACTTGTCTTAGGAACCGCATCTTTGCCGTCTGTATTCTATCCCTCTGTCTTTTCACTGGAGCCCAAGTTTCACATCCATACAATATTGTGGGAACCGCCATAACATTATACATTTTTATCTTGGTTTCTTTTCTAATTTTATTTTTGAATATTCTCTGTATTGTACCACACACCGTCTGAAATTTATTTATTTTGGAGTCAATATCTCTTTCCACATTGTAGCCAACATCACAGCCCAAATATTTGAAACTAGACACCTGTTCTATACTTTGATTTTCTAAAATAATTTTGGTTCTCACTGGATCTCTTCCTCTAAAAGCCATGGTCTTCGTTTTCCTTACAGAAATCTTTAGATCGTATAATTTACATATTTCATTTAATGCATGCATTGATTTCTGTAAGTCGTCTTCATTTTCTGTATTATGATTACATCGTCAGCAAATAGAAGATTATTTATGCACATTTTATTATCCATTCTTATTCCTGGATTTACTAAAACTTTCCATTTATTAAAATATCGTCTATATATATATACTATGTGTAATACAATTTAATTACCAAGAAGATCATAATTCTTGCATACGTTTTATTTGTGGTATACGCAGATTGATCACAATATACCATCCCTGGAACAATTGGCATGGCTTCGTCTACAAGACCGAAAACCATCCATTCCCTATGCCTTCTCTATAAAATATTCCACACATCATTACCTTATTATTTATCACGCCGCTTCACTAGACTCTCTGATACACATAAATTAGATACCCGTTCCCTTGGGCACAGTGTCCTTTATATCCCTCGTCATCACACTACCTATTATTCGAAATCTTTTACAGTTTATCTCGCTAGAACATGGAATTCCCTTCCATCCTATGTCAGAGACTGCTAAACTTTACCATCTTTCAGAAACAAATTGAAAATAAAATTATTAACAGAAACAACTCACTAATATTACTTTTTAAAAATTAATAATTTGTTTTTTCATTATTAAATAAAAATAGTTTTAAGATATGTCAATATATTTACCTAATGCCTTGTATAATAAGCGATAGATTAATTCATTATAGTTTATTACCTTCTTTGTAATTTTTCTTGTTTTCTTTTTAAGTATAGTTGATTCGAGCTGTTTTTTCCTTTCTGTATACATTCTCTCATTACTTTAATTTTAACTGTATTTAATTTATTGTATTTTAGTGAATCCAGGAATAAGAATAGATAATAAAGTGTACATAAATAATCTTCTATTTGCTGACGATGTAATCATAATACAGAAAATGAAGACGACTTACAGAAATCTATGCATGCATTAAATGAAATATGAAATTATATGATCTAAAGATTCTGTAAGGAAAACGAAGACCATGGCTTTTAGAAGAAGAGATCCAGTGAGATCCAAAATTATTTTAGAAAATCAAAGTATAGAACAGGTGTCTAGTTTCAAATATTTGGGCTGTGATGTTGGCTACAACGTGGAAAGAGATATAACTCCAAAATAAATACATTTCAGACGGTGTGTGGAATAATACAGAGAACATCTAAAAATAAATTAGAAAAGAAACAAAGATAAAAATGTATAATGTTATGGCGGTTCCCACAATATTGTATGGATGTGAAACTTGGGCTCCAATGAAAAAACAGAAGGATAGAATACAGATGGCGGAGATGAGGTCCTAAGACAAGTTAAAGGATGTACAAGACTTGATAGAATAATAAATGATGATATAAGAGAAGAATTGAAAGTACAGCCTTTAGTGGATAAGGTCACGAATTACAGACATAAATGGATTGATCATATGGATGGAATGAGTAAGGAGAGATATCCATTGTTAGCAAGAAATTTTCAAGCAAGGGGAAGACGTGATGTTGGAAGACCTAGAAGACGTTGGGCTGATGCATTATGAAGTCGGAAAGGGCCTAATCCCTGGAGTGATGATGATGATGATGTATTATTAGACAATATTTTCATTATTATTCAATTTGACAGATAATTAATTTTTTAGTATGTACTATTATTGTATTTTTTTTGTATTTATATGTAACATATGTTTGTCCTGGTGAGTGGCAGAGAAGGCCACATTGCCTTAACTCCACCAGGCTAAATAAATATATTCTAAATCGATTCTATTTATTAAATAAAATAGACGGGTGATTGGAAAAAAATAGGCCATGATAGTGATGTATGGAGAACTTATGTCCGCGCGGCCGTGAGTAGAGAGCTTTCATTCACTATAAGCTACAATACGTTTATCAAGTGTACACGATACTACTTGTTCATTGCAGAAACTATGCAATAACTTCCTGAGTTAATTCAGAGAATTTATATTCTACTAGCCTAGATGTAGTGTGTAACTAATATAATCAGAGATCAGTGTAAGTTGCTCAACCTGTTTAACATTTTTATTTTCTAAATATGGAATAACAGCAATTTGCTGTGATCTTCAAGAGTAAGTATATTAATAAAATGAAAGTGCTATAATTATTTCATTATATTCATCCATAAACACATAATAAAATAATATGCAGTAATATATTTTCTATTTTACATAAGCCTACGTACCGTTCTTAAATGCTTTATACATGGAAATTAATACTGACAGTCTAGAGTCTAGACCACTGCATTCCTAATAAATGAGCCTACGGGCCATAAATGTTTTTATCAATTGGTAATTTATAATTCCTTTGAAAAAAATGTTAAACGAAAAATATCTAAAACTGTTATTCTCCCAGTTATTTTATACGGATGCGAAACATAGACTCTTATTTTAAGGGAGGAAATTTTTGGACCAAAGAGGTGAATGGAGAAGACTACATAACAGTGAACTACATGGTCTTTATAGGAAGCCAGTAAATTCTCGTAGACTACGATCGGCAGGACATGTGGCACGAATGGGGAATGAAAGAGGTGTATGGAAATTTCTTGTAGGAAAACTACCAGTTGGTAGACCAACAATGAGGTGGGAGAATAACATGAACCATGATTTGAGGAAATATATTATACAGGAGATTATTATAAAACATTAGCTCCGGATAGGGACATATGGAGAGCTTATGTCGGCGCGGCAATGAACATATGGGTTCGAGAGTGCCAGTGAGTGAGTTAATTAATTGTTATTATCTCTCTCTCTCTCTCTCTCTCTCTCTCTCTCTCTCTCTCTCTCTCTCTCTCTCTCTCTCTCTCTCTTTATAGGTACTTTTACATCCCCCACGACGTGTCGGGAAAGGATTTTTAAACTCTGAATTACCCACGTACATTTTTTTTGCACAAAAGGACATGGGGCCTTCCTGGTTGAGTGCTTAGCTCAATTCCAGACTAGCACTACCGTAAAATTTAAAATATTCCCAGTAATTGGTCTGTGTGACAAAAGTAGCTCTAAAATATTTCCAAACCTAAATGTGAAACAGCTTTAATATTTTCTGTATACGAAAAATAAAATGCATTGCAATTAAAAATGATCAACACTTTAAAATTCGTATTAAAGCACCGTTCAGGTTATGTCCATCCATCCATAGTAATTCTGCCCGAAGGCAGGTCCTTCACTGAAATCATAGCATTTTCATGCTATGCTTGCAGCTTTACTAGTTGATTGTAGGTGTGGTAGCTTCCCGTTGCTTTCCACACCGGTGAAGGATGATGATGATGATGATGATGATGATGATGATGGCCATATGATTTCGGGGACCGTTTGGGCCTTAAAGTTTTCCTGACAATTGTCTTACAGGTGAGGAAAATCCCCGATAAAAACCTCACCCAGAAAAACTGCCCCGACTGGGTTCGAACCCGGGCCCGCTGCGTGACAAGGCAGCACGCTACCTCGAGACCACAGCGGTTATGTAATATGATGTAAATATAAAATTGGTACCTGGTAAGTGAGTCGTCCTTAACTAAATTATTAAATAGGTCCAATATGGAGGCCTTTCAAATCACTGTTTCATCTTCTGAGTACCAGTTAAAATGCAGAAGAAGAAACAATAATTTTGAAAGGCCTCCATATTGGAATTATTTAATAATTTAGTTGAGGACGACTAACTTACCAGGTACCAATTTATATTTAACATCTTGTTAAAAACGGTTCTAGAGATTACAGTTAGTTTAAAACAAGAATATATGGTCTGTACATATTTTTATGTAAAATAATATTTATTTTCATTATACCGAAGAAGAGATTACTTGAGCATTAAAGATGGATAAAATCACTTGACAGGCTTGATATATAGGCCTACTGTAGATGGCACGTTGATATATTCAAAAATAATATATTCTAGTCAGTAGGTTTATAGAAAAATTTACAATTACCACTGATTTTTGTAATTAAATCGATTTATAATCATTCAAAAGAAAATGTTGTGGAAGAGGGACGATATCATAATATTAGTCACAATTAGACAATACAATAAAATAAATAGACTATTGAAGTATTGAAATTGATACCTCCTGGAAAGGGAAACGTGGTAGACCAAAGTCAACGTGGATAGAGGGAATTCAAGACAGCATGAAGAAGAGAAATATGACAGAAGCAAACAAGCAAAACCGGAAAATGTGGAAGAAAAAAAAGTATAATTTGGGTGAGGATATGTGTGTATATAACAGAAACAATCCTGAAATAAAATAAAATAGACTATATATATATATATATATATATATGGAATGATAAGAAAAATAAATGTCTGGACGGGATTCGAACCCAGATCTCTGAGTATGTACCTCAGCGTGATATCCATTACACTACCAGGCGAATCCAATTCAAACACTTATCTTTCTTATATATGTATTATACTCTCCATTATTACTAGATGTCGCGAGAACTCGGTCTTCACCGCCACCTAGTAGCTGACTATAACAAGTAAGCAAATTAAAGAGAATATTTTTACCTTATAGCAGTGACGCTTTAGAGATGTTATAATTAAATGTTTAACATTGAGCAATGCAAGCTTAATATGGAATGATAAGAAAAATAAATGTCTGGACGGGATTCGAACCCGGATATATATATATGTATATATAGTATATTTGTTTTATATAGGCACTATAATAGGCTATATTGGAAAGGTAATTCTAACATGATATTTTTATTAGGACAATGGGAAATTTGCAAGAAACTGTAATCAGATTTATGAGCTCATTAAATATGAAATTTTTGAAACCAACTTCTTTTTATTCTATCTTCTTCTTCTTAAACTTAATTTGTAGGATTTTCATCCTGTTTATTTCCAAAATCACTCCCCGGAGGAAGACGTATTGGATGTGCATTCACTGTCTATTCCATCTCTTGGCTGGTCTTCCTCTTTTTCTTCTCCCGTCCTTTGGTCTATCTTCTTTAGCTCTTTCTGCAAGCTGGTTGTCTTCCATTCTTTCTACATGACCCTTCCAATATTTTCGTCTGTCTGTAATAAATTTGGTTATGTCTTGAATATGGCATTTGTCCCTAATTTCTGTGTTGTGTATATATCTTATCAAATAATGTTTTCCCCTGAATAGTTCTTAAGATTTTCATTTCACATGTGCTTATTATTTGTTTAGTTTTTGTTGTATCAGCCCTAGTTTCTGCTCCATATTCGATAACTGGTCGAACTATCGTTTTGTATATGTGGATTTTGCTTTCTATTGACATATGTTTGTTTGCGCCAAATTAAATCTTTCATATACCATGATATTTGTGCTGCTTTATCAGCATGTTTCTTTACTTCTTTTATTAAATTTTAGTGTTTGTTATTAATACACCTAATTAATTAAATTCTGATACTTGTTCTATATTTTTGTTTCCACTTCTAATTTGCATCTTACTGATTATTTTGATATTGTTAAGCAATTAGTCATTCGTATTAATTTCCTTATTGTATTTTATGGATTTTATATTAAATTGATGTAAACATCTTTGGAAATTATTTCAGATTCTGAAAGGAGAACGAAAACAACTAATTAATTTTATTTCCATTTAAAAATTTAACTATATTTATTATTATGTTATATTTATCGTGGATATTTTTAAATATTTTTAATGCGTATGCCATTGTAATATTTTTATTTTACTTTCAAAATATTGAGACTAAAAGAAACACATAGTTTATTATGCTATTATTTAAGAGTGGGTGTGAAGAAATTGTACACACGCTAAATAATTCCATGCATTTATAAACTGTAGATTTGCTGTAATGCACTTTTATAAAAAAAATCATAATGGCAAATTCCTCAAACACTCCATTTTTCATCGTATTAAAACTCCATAGAACACAATTTATTTTAATTCGAGAATAAGTTACACCTATTTTACAGAGTTTTGTAACTAAATCACATTCTATCCGAGCAGTCTAAAGTAGCCTATCATGCGTTGGGGCAGGGCTATTTGACGCACTCTGGTTCGAAGCCCCACGGGAAAAAAGTTTTCTCATAAAATTTAGGCAAATTGCTCACTCAATCTCACGACAAATTTTAGTAGCTGTGATTACTAATAACAACTTTCAAACCATAAAATGTGCAACATAATTAAAATAAAACGTTCTGTTACGTAAAGATAGGCCTATGTGATATCAGAAATATACAAAAATATATACTATATCCTGAAATATGCACAAATATGGAAAAACAAATGTCCTAAACCAGTACAAATACTCTAATTCTTAAACATGTAGGCCTAACATAATTTTAACTTTAATTAAATTAAAAACAAATTACTGTAGGCTATATTTTCACAGAAATCCTATCCTTGGGTACGACCTTCTAATTGGCATATGTGAACATGTGACCAGAGATTGTTGGTAGAACTAGGACCTTCTAGGCCTGTCGCGCTATCTAGGTAAATTTTATTCTTCTTCTTCACTTCCTGGTTTAGGCAAGAGTTGCCTGTTCCGTCTTCACTAATAGATCTAAGACCATCTCTTCCGAGGACGTCCGACATCTCTTCTTCCTCTTGGAAAATAATGGAAGATTTTATTTGGTAATCTACTTTCTTCCATTCTTTCTACGTGTTCTTTCCACTGTATCTTGTTGTTAAATATATTTTATTTTATGGAGTAGATCTGCAGTTCTTCACGGATATCCTCGTTTCTTATCTGGTCCATTCTAGTAAATTTTATTAAAATTAATAATTAATGTATGCTATGATTAAGCTGCCAAAATAACATAATTCTATGAATATTTTTGTAACGGACTGTAGTCTACATGACCCATAAATATCATCATCATCGTTTTCCATACAAGTATTAGGCCGTATGGCATATTCTCAAAGGGGAATTTTCCATCCAGGGTTTCTAGGACGTCACAGCGAACTATTGCCTTGAGGATAGTAACGAAGCATAGATTTTGGAATTCTATGAGATGGCATTCGTTCTTCTGGTAGTTTTATATATGATGTAGAATGGGTTCTACACCCAACTCTTCCACAATAAATAAAGACTAGAAACATATATTAACACATCTTGGCTTCCTATAGGCCTAAACAATTTAGTAATATGCGATGACATTTAACATTAAGATTGGGGAGGTAGTAATTTATTTGCCGATGATATTTAACATCTCAGGTTATTAAAATAAAAAAAAATTATCGCAATTCAAAACTGGGAGTGAAAGAATCGACAAATCGTCTTCTAATACCTCTTATTTCAGGCTTGAGAAACTAATACGTGCCGTAAATCTAGAGCACGGGAACCTTGGCTTTACTTCCCATCCTTAGGATTTGTATGCCCTGAAAAAAAAAATTGCATCCATCCTGGCCGCGAACCTCGAAATCGGAGGTGAACTAGTAACCACTAGTAGCCTACACAAGACTAACTTTGATATAAAATAATTAGTTTTAAACGAATATCAGCGTTCAATTAGTTGAAATTAGGGTCTACATCACAGATAACACTGGCCAACCTGATTTTTGTCTCATGAGTACCAATAGTTGTACTTAATGCAGTTTTTTATCGTGTTTTCAAATATGTATTCAGAATTTCTCCATCACCCACAGATTTTTTTATTTCAATTTCAATCAATGGATTTAAATATTTATTTTTTAATAAACGTTTTTTCGTCCACTTGTCCATTGTAAAATAAAACCAAATGAGCTAACTCAGGAAATTTCAGCTATTGAAAAGAGATATGAAGGCAAATGGAATCCTAATATGCTGGCCGATTATTGTTGGACCATCAAGAGGGATGTTCCACATGCGAAATATAGCAGAATATCGTCATTTCTTACTTTGTAGGTGAGTCCGAATGTTCGAATATTGTGTAGTTACGAATGTAGAAAATATGAAAGTGTTTGAAATTATAAATTCTTGTCTCTCGGAAACCTTGCGTGATGGAGAAAAACCGATATCATATTTGAATTCAGGAGAAAAAAAATGCTGTCAGAATCATAGTTTTTCTTTCTGAACAAAAAAAGTTGTGAAGTCTAGATGATATGAACTTCATAACCTTGGTTATATTTCCATAGCGTGACTTAAAAAACAGGAAATTAAAAAAAAAAAAACCATGAGTTTACATTAATTACATATTCTTAGCATTTAACCAATGCCTAAAATAATCTCCCTGATAATACTTTTTAGCTGTTAATTATTTTATCACTAAAGATTATTGATAATTACTTTCATAGCTAAACTTTAGCCTCTAACCATTTGGGATATTAACGTCATGGTCCTTAAGGGATGGGTCCTATAGGGCCTATTTCATACTTTTACGCGTTTAAAGTAAGATTATTATGCACGAAGGAGATTAGGCCTATAGTCTCCCAGATTGGGACATTATCGTGGCCTCGTCTAAGAGATCATAGGATTGTCCATTCCCTATCCCTTCTCTATAAAATACTTCACACATCACCGCCTAATTATTTATCACGCCGCTTCATCAGACTCTCCGACACATAATCTTGTCACTCGATCCCATCAGCACATTGTCCTTTATATCCTTCCTCATCACACTGTATATTATTCTTTATCTTTTACGGTCTCACTTGCCAAAACATGAAATTCCCTTCCACCCTATGTCAGAGACTGTCAAACTGTAACATCCTTCAAAAACAAACTAAAGAATTAATTATTTAATAACAAACTAACTTATACACCTCACTGATAGAATTATTTTAACAATTAATAAATTTAATTATTTATGAAAATAATATTAAGATTAACAAATATTTTCTTTTGTTTTGTTTTAAATATTGTATAATCGTAAAATTAGTTTTCTATATCTCATTATTTTTCTTTTGTTTTTATATAGACCCCTACATTTGACAGGTACGGTCTACCAACAATTTAATATGTCTTGATTGTATACATTTTATTATTAGTTTTAGTCTTAATTTTAACTAACATTAACTGGTTGCACAGATTATTATAGATCGTAATATAAAGATTATCTTTTTGATCAAATTTTTATTTAGTATTTAATAATAGAGTTAATTGTGATTGTTATATTCTGATGTAATATATGTTGGTCCTGGTGAGTGGAAGAGAAGGTCACATGGCCTTAACTCCACCAGGCTAAATAAATAAAAAACTTTTTTTCTTTACCTATAAGACAAACGTGAGGAAACTATTGCCCAAACGGTATCTGAATATCATATTGCCATCATTATTATTATTATCATCATATTAGTATCAATGTGTATGTGAATGGTGCGTTACGTTTGAGAGTTGTGTTGTCTCGGAGGATTTCGTGGATTGAGCTGGTCACTCATTCGAGGAGGCTTTCGTGTCCTTGTGTGGTTAAAATAGTATGTGTGTAATCGTAAGTTAAATATCTCTCTCCCGACAGGTCGTGCCACTGTAAGGCCCGGGTGACGTGCGGCATGTGAAATTATCTATAAGGTGAGAGGTTAAACTACGACGGAGGAGGAGAAGAAGAAGAAGAAGAAGAAGAAGAAGAGATTACAATACATTATGATCACCTTACCAACCGAAGGCAATAGACCTATTACAAGAATTTTTCATGAACCTTCCAGTTTCTTTACTAAAAAAACTATATTTTTCTCTCTTTTAGTAACACGTAGTCGTGTTTATTTTAAAATAATAAAAATCATACTTATGCCTTGTACCATGGTCGTGTGGTCAGAAGAATTGGTTCTCAATCAGGCATACGGGGCGCTCGCTGGTCCGAGTAGGCTACCCATGGGGGAAGAAATTTTCTCGGCAATCAGTTGGGACCGTTGCCCACCCATAGCATGAAAGAACTTGGGTAGCTACGATAATTAGCGGCTCCAAGTTGAGAAAACAACCTATAACGGCTGGAGGACATGCTGAGCGAATGTCACTACTGTACCAGCTAGTTTGGTCGTCTGTATCTGTGATTGCCATTATGTGGATATGAGGTCAGCAGTCACTGATAAGTCAAGGACCTTCTATACATGTCTTGCCTTAACTAACTATAAAGCTAACTCACCGGCGTTATCGAACTCGGAGGTCCACGCTGACATAAGTTCTCCATACATCCCTATCATATTTTAGAATTATTCCCTGCATAATTCAGCTATATTAAATCATAGTTAATGTTATACACATACCTCATTTTGGTCTTTCTACTGGCGCTTTCCCTCTGGTTTTCTTATAAGAAGTTTCCATCACCTTTTTCATTTCCCATTCGTACCACATGTCCTGTCCAGCGAAGTCTCCGATGTGATCGATCTTATTACATCAAGTTTCAAATAAAGATTATGTAGTTCACTGATATGCATAAAAATCCCATTCTTTGAAAATAAATCTGAGACCTTTTGGAAAGGATTAAATGCCATAAGTAAAATTATTTAAAAATATAATAGGCTTATGTAGGCCTATATCATCATGAACTCATTTTGGTTTTGGTCGTTTGAGCCAGTTCCTACGAGATTTAAGATTTGGTTGGTCAGTTCATCTTAATTTTGGTCTTCCTTTATCTCGACATCCTTTAGGTTGATACTGCAATGATAATTTAGGAAAGTGAGGTGTATCCATTCTTTGGACATTTTGTAACCAATTGCTTTGATAATTCTGAATTGTTCAACTATATTTTGAACTTTTAGAAAAGAAACACACTCAAACACACACACACACACACACACACACACATATATATATGCTTACTTGTTATAGTGGCCACTAGATGGCAGTTGGAACGATATTCCGCTACCTCTCATGTAAATTGAGAATACTATATAAGAAAAATAAATGTTTGTGTTAGGATTCCTGAGTAGCTCAGATGGTACAAAATTTAGAAACTCGGTTTCAAATCCCGAGTCAGGCCTTTATTTTTCTTTTCATGTCATATATATATAGGCCTACATATTCGGCTGAATAATTTAGTTTACAGACGCTTTGCTTTGCGGTTAGATATGTCTATTTTACACAAATAAATATTTAGCATATCAAGCGGCGTTGTCACATTTTATTCACTAGAATAAATGTTTACAAAGTAAAAATACTGCACAAGGTAAAGTTTCAACGCTATTAAGATAATTATAACTTATCCACGTGGAGTAGACATGGAAAGGTCATTTAAAAATTGCGAAGACATTATTGACAGAGAACTATTTTCCAGGTTTTAGTGATTGCAGCGGCGTCTTAGAAGCCTCTAACGACAACTTCCCGGCTGTACTTGGCAGTAACAATGTATTTTGTAAACCAGAGGGAAACAGTTGCCTTTGATGCCGCCTGTAAATTAAATGACTGAGCCGACTATAGGCTGTGTATGTGTGTGTGTGTGTGTGTGTGTGTGTGTGTTAGAACCAATTGGAAGTTCGGAATAAATGTCACATATAGAATTACTCTAAAATTAAAACTGATGACTCAATAGGCCTAGATGGCCGTTGGACTACCATCCAGCTGCTGGCCTCACATCCAATGTGTTAATCACAGACGTAGACGATCATCCAGCTAGTGTAGGAGTGACATGCGGTCATCATGTCGGGTCCCCCAGCCATTATAGCTAGTTTTCTCAATCTGGAGCCGCTACTTATTGTAGCTACCCAAATTCCTCATGATGCTGGGTGGACACCGGTCCCATATTGGCTGAAACTACATGAGAAAATGTCTTCCTCCATGGGGACTCGTACCAGCTCAAGTCCCATAGGTCTGCATCAAGACATCTTGCCTTAACCATTCGGCTACAGCGCGGAACCATATAGTCTAGAATTAGTTTGGGTTTTAAATCCATAATAAATTAATGCATTATGTAGAACATTCAGTATCTCATCCTAATCGATTTTACTAGATTATTTGTAATGTAGGCACTCCTAATCATCTAATATTGATTATCATTAAGATAGGCTTCTATTTTCCTGGGGAAAAATATAGTAAAACTTGTTTAATCGGAGCATAAATAATGGGGAAATATGTACAATGTAAACAAATTTATTGGCCCCGGCGAAATAATAGTAATTTTACGTGTATTTATTTTGTATAAAACGGAATCTGTCCAACGAGGAAACGGAATGACATTTCTACACAAACAATTAAATAAAATATTTATAAGGCGGAAAGACTGAGAGAGAAATAAATTAGTTTCCATTTCATTGAATTTCCGTTAGGCGAAATAAGAATAAGGGATGATTTCTGCCGCTGGGTGAAGTAGATTTTCTACCTATATTTGAAATTTTCTTCCGGGCTCACTGCACACCCGTTAGTGAACTACAGGTTCTTTTAACAAATATTTGGGTTGTGACATCTGTCTTACAAATAACCAGTGCACTGTAAAATCTTAAATTAGTTTAAGACTGAGACCGATTGTGTACGTATCTTTCACAGGTAGCGTTCTGAATTTCCGGAATAAATATGGCTAAATCGTATGTATCAATGGCATTAAACCAAAAAGTGAAAGTTATTGAAGATAAAGAAAAACAAACTCTCAGTACGCGAAATAATGAGTAAATTTAAATATGGAAAAACTCAAGTTTATAAGATTTTAAAACACAAAGAAAAAATGAATGGATGCAAGGAAATTATCAAATGAAGAAGAAAGCAAAAAAATAAATAAATACAAATAAATAAATAAATAAAATAAATGAAAACATCAAGGAAGTAATGTGGGAGTGTTTTACAAGTGCACGATCAAAAAATCTCCAAATTTCCGGACCGATATTCCAAAGTCAAGCTCTAACTGTTGCTACATCCCTAGAGAATAACGATTTCAAAGCATCCTCAGGTTGGCTGTACAGTTTTAAAAGACGACACAATGTAGTGTGGAATGAAATTTGCGGGAAATCAAAGGATGTGATCGAAAGTAGGCCTATAGTTAGTGAGAAGGTACCGAAACTGCATATTTTAATTTCAGGATACGCGCCTAAGAGACATTTTAACGATGACGAAACGGGACTGTTTTTTTTTCTTTTTTTTTTGCGCATTACCGTCGACATCGCTTGTACATACTATACTTCACTTTCAACGGCAGCGGAACTACAGTTAATCCAAGGTACATAAAAAGACATATACGGTACTCTATAATAAAAAATTGGTTATTTTTTGTTTTTTTTATAATGCGGAATTTTGCCTAATGTGGAAAAAAAAATTGGTCCCATGCTATTCCGCTTTGAACAAGTTTTACTGTATATATTAATGAGCTGATGGTTAATGAGAAAGTACTTCAGGTTCCAATTTTTCATAAAAATACCTATTAAAAACAACTTTTTACACTTTGGAACTATATTAAGTGCCTTGGGTATTCACGTAATTAAAGATTTATCAATTGTATATTGCACAATTCGCGCGGTGTCATATAGTTCTCTGAAGTAAACACAAGAAATGCCACCAGAAGCTGTTAGCCGTTGTTGCACTAAACTAAGTGCGGCAGGTATAGACTGGCGGGTGCTTTGCTCTCTCTTTCCCTCTCCCGCCGGCACAGTTTGTCTCACTTCTTTCTTTCCCAAGGTTTTTTCCCATACTGATGAAATGCCTTCTGCAGCTTGTTCACATAACGTTTTTTTTTACGCTTTTAACTGCAAGGTCTAGGTAACTATGTTGTTACAACCTATTTAGTAATCACATCTAAGAGTGGAAGACTGCTTGTCTGTGTACACTGAAAGGTTATTACATTTCCATTAACGCAATTAACCTCTAAACGTATAGCTACATTCCACCCGGACCTTATAGATACACGACTTGTCGGAAGAGGGGTTTCAACTATGGATCACATACCGGTACCACACAAGGGCATGGAGGGCCTCCCCGAATGAGTGATCAGGTCAATGTCAGGGCTCAATGTCAACACAAGATTAACATGAAACACACCATTCATACAAACATTCAACTGTCTGGTTCTATCGACCGGTTCATGTCCGCGAGAACATAACCTCTCTATACTTCCCTATCCTGAGCTAATATTTTCCAATCACCCCCTGTATAATCTACCTCTCTTAAGTAATGGTTAATGTTATTCTCCCACCTCATTCTTGGTCTACCAACTGGGCGTTTTCCTTCTGGTTTTCCTACAAGAAGCTTCCATGCAACTCTTTATTCCCCATTCGTGCCACATGTTCTGCCCATCTCAGACTACGAGACTTAACTGTTATTAAGCCTATATCTGGCTTCCTATAAATACCATATAGGCCTACCTCACTGTTAAAAAGTCTTTTCCATTCACCTATCTGTTCATCTCTCTTTGGTCCAAAAAATTTCGTAAGAACTTATTCTCAAATAATCTTAATGTCATTTCCTCCTTAAAGTTAGAGCATACAATCATTCATACTGAACTAAATTCTAGAAATGTTTAGTCTAACTAGGCCTATTACACGTATATTACTTCGATTGCTCAGTATTAAAAGTTTAAATAAAGTTATGTTCTCAATAATAGAAACTTATTTTTCATATAAAAAATACACTTCTTTACATTTGGGTACGCACGAACCCCATTATGCAGAATGAGGTATTGCATTATAGCTTATGATATCAACATCTGTATGATTATTAATTTTCTACATAGGCCTACATTCTTTTTAAAAATATCATTTAAAAATAGTGGACACGGGTTCATTACTTAGCGGTTCAGGAAATTTTAATTGTACAATTTTCAATCTCGAGTCTAAGTGCGGCGGTGGTATACAATTTTTAATAGCTAGATTGTGTACCAGGTAGCCTATCTGATTAAATTTTAAATTCCTCCTCAATACATACCTACATTCAGAAGGCATGCGGTATTGTTGATAGAAATATGTTCTTCAGAGACAAAATGTAGCAGTCCCCATGGTGGTTTTCGACAGGAGTAGGTTAGATTTCAGCACCGACGTTCAACTTCTCTATACTTCCCTACACATTTACACTATACACAGACATAATCTTACATCCCACCTGAACTGCTTTCTGAACACAATAAACCATACATTATCGATGTATGAACTGCAGAAATGAAGTTCTTACGTTCAGTAGCAGGTGTGACAATTTTGGACAGAAAAAGAAATGAAGATGAGCTATTAAAAAGACTTAAATAATTTTAATTTAATAAATAGAATTGACAATATGAAAAAAACTGGTATGAACATATTAAAAGAATGCCTACAGATGGAATTCCTCAGCTGTTATTAAAATACAAACCAATAGGACATAGAAGTGTTCGACGCCCATTTATCATAGATGGGAAGATTAATTAAATCCCACTTGATGTGAAAACAGGCCTAAAGGTGTAATTTCATGAAGTATAATAAATACAATAAATTATCTATGTAAAATGGTCTGCTGAACTGGTGCGTAAACTGAAAATATACAACATTAACGCCATCTATCCGCCTAGCGCAGGACGAGAATCACGAGTGGCATTGGAGAACAAACACACGCGCGCGCCCATATGGATGAAGATACCCATATGGATGAAGATACACACATGAAGGCTAAGTATAGTATTTATATTGTTTCAACAAAACTAAATAGGCCTAACTGTAGTCGATCTAAATGAATTAGTGGTTACTATTACTCGCCCCTGTTCCGAGGACCACAGTTTGAAACCTGGCCGGGATCAATTAAATTTTACAGATCCTTCTGCTGAAGATGGAAACAGGTTTCTGAAAGGCCTACAGTTTTTAAAATAGAACATTTTAACCTAGTTAAGGGGACAACACCTGCCAGGATATGTATTTACTTTAATATTTTACTTTATGAGGTGGACTAGTGGTTATGCTCCTTGCCTCTGGTCCCGAGGGTCGCGGGTTCAAACCCATCCGGGGGTCGATAATTTTTTTAGGATAGAAAAATCTAAGGAGCAAGTCCTCCGGGAGGAACTTTAAGCCGTGGGTCCCGAATCTGAAGATTTTCAGGCTCGTAAAAGATCCGTAAGCCTGAATAAAAGGCATGTAAGCAAAATTTACCGAATTTTCCCGTCCTAGTAGGGCCTACTACCTTGGTTTCCTAGATGTCAGTATGAGGCGGAACGCTGACCCGGGCCACTCCAATGACATCTATTTGGAAACAAGTGTACTAAATTAGGATGGTTCAATTCTTCCCTGTAGGGGGAGAGCGCCTAAATCTCGTTGAGGAAAACATGGGTTTATAAGAATGACTAAAATCCTGAATATGGATTCCTTGGGTAAGCCTATAGAAGTAAAGCCGTAAGTCGCGCGTCGTTGATTTATATAGGCCTATTAGACCAATAGTGTGTAAAAGAATCGCAGGCATAAAATTAGAGACTACTGTACAACATTTGTTGGCCCTTTAACGTTCGTATTAGGATTGCGACGCTACTAACCTGGATTGTTAAAAATCGTCGTTAAATTCCATTCCATGAAATTAATTTAACCACTCACTTATAGGTACTTTTTACATACCACACACCACCCGGGCCTTACAGATACACGACCTGTTGGGATAGGGATTTAAACTGTTGAACACACACATGGACATGGGGGCCCTCCCCAAATGAGTGATCAGCCCAATGTCAGGACCTCCTCCGAGACAACACAATATGAAGACGAAACACACCATTCACACATAGGCCTACATTCATAAAAAACATGGTGAATATAATAATGATGATTACGTTGGCAGACGATGTTCGGGGACCGTTTGGGTCTTAAAGTTTCCTGACATTTATCTTACAAGCGAGAAAAACCACAAAAATCCTTCACCAAGAACTTGTCCGACCGGGATCGAATCTGGTCTCGCTGTGTACGAGACTGCAGTGGTGGACACCGCCGTTAAATAAAATACTAATTAATAGGTCTAACTGTAAATTAAATAGCCTAATCACATATGTCCTTATATTGGACTTACATTATTTTGTATTATCTTCTCGCGAATAATAAAATAGAACTATAAATACAAAATATTTTGAATTTGTTTACTCCCAAACACTGAAGCAAACTCACTCACTCACTCACTGGCACTATCGAACCCGTAGGTTCATGGCCGTGCGGACATAAGCTCTCCATACATCCCTATCCTCAGCTAATGCTTTCCAATTATTCCCTGTATACTCTCTTCCCTCAAATCATAGTTAATGTTATTCTCTCCACCTCAATATTGATCTACCAACTGGGCGTTTTCCCTCTGGTTTTCCTACAAGAAGCTTCCATGCACGTCTTTCATTCCCCATACGCGCCACATGTCCTGCCCATCGCAGTCTACGAGACTTCAATGTTCTTATCATATCTGGCTTCCTATAAAGATCATGTAGTTCATTGTTATGTAGTCTTCTCCATTAAAAAATGCCAACAGCACGTGGTGTTCCCAAGCGGTCACCCATCCAAGTACTAACCACGCCCAATGTTTCTTGACTACGCTGATCGGACGAGAACCGGTATTTTCAACATGGTATGGTCGTTGATGAAGCAAACTTATCGGCGAAATTAATATATCGACGAAATTAGTTCTAATAATCTTGTATTTTTATGAGCCTAAAATAACCTACTATTTTAACACTCAAGGGTTGAATAAAACAAATAGTTTTGATCTCATAACAGTTTCTACCACTAAAAAATATTTGCAATATAATAATAAGAAAGAAACCACACAACAGTGAAATTATTGATCCAACATACCCCAAAGAGGATGAAAAAAAAAACCTAACTAATTTTTAATATAAAAAACTAATTGTCAATTTAAATTATTTCAAGTATCCCTTTTAACAATTATCATAAAATGCTTTCTAAGAACAGACTCATTTTTATTCTACACTCAGACCAAATTAACTACACCTTTCACCATTAAATATGAAGCAAACTTTGAAATTATATTCCTGATATTTCGACGTGTGTTACTCAATAGTTTTACCTAGCACTGCGCTACTAGAAGAGGGGGTGAAATTTTAAAATTTAAATAATGATTTAAAATGTTAATAAATGTTTCTAAATAAATATTAATGTTGCATTGTCCTTAGTAATTCACTAACATTTGCTGGCACCACTGTCGAACTCGGAAATTGATGGCAATAAGCTCTCCATACATCCTTAAACTGAATCAATATTTGCCAATAATTCCCTACAATTATCATTCCTAAAATATGATTACACTTAATGTTATTTTTCCACTTCATTTTTGGCATGTCCACAAAGCGCTTACCCTCTGGTTTTCCTATAAGAAGTTTCCATGCGCTTATTTCATTCCCCATTCGTGCTTAAATATCTTGAACTATAAACGTCTACATGGCCTGTTATTATATATGTTTTCCTATACAGATTTTTGAGTCAGTTCACTGTCATGTAAAAAGGTAAAATGATCCCACTGCAGGCCTCAGAAGGCCCTTGGAGTAGTAAGGTATTAAGGTTCCCACCTTTTCAGACAATCGGCACGAGATGTAAGCTGGGTTGTCAGCCCATGTAGGCCATGAAAAAGCATCTGGTACTCATTTTAGTTAGAGACTGAGTCAATCCAGGGGTACATTGCAGACAGAAGGTTCAGATCAGTTTAAAAATCCTGACCCCACTGGTACTCGAACCCCAGACTTCCGGCTTGTGGTGTATTGCCTTAACCAACTACTCTATTACTGTCACTCTCATATAGTTTCCACTGTGCAACTGTTTGTTCATCTCTCTTTGGTCCAACAAAATTGTCCTAGGTACTTTATTCTGAAATATATTTAATATTTTCTGAGACCATGTTTCGCATCCGCATAACTGGATGAATATTTATGATATGTTATTTTTCCATAGGTTTGCCATCTCTCGGTAACTAACGAAACTAAGAGTTTTGATTTTTGTTTTATTCTAAGTTCTACTCAACGTTTCTAAATTACGGTATAAAACACATTCTCCCTAATTACCTCTTAGGAAGTAAATATACCGAGAGAATTAGATTAGGCAATAGATTTTGAGACTCCTGGGTTCAAACATCGGAGCCCAACAACCTGAAAAATAATCCCTAATTTTTCTCAGTTATCAAGTAGATTCTGGATTAAAATTTGCATTACCAGATCTCATTTCATCATAATAATTTTGTAATACCATTAAAATTAAATCAGAGAGATTATTCAGAAAACACAGTAACATAACTTACTGTAGCAATACAAATTCAGCCTGCAGGATATAGCCTATTTAAAGTTCTGACATAAATGTTAAATCGTCTATAAATAAAACTATACACCGCGTATATGTAGCCTATATATGTAACAATACAATTCGGCACTTTTTTCTAGCTATTCGAATTAAGATAGGCCTAGGCTATATAAAAATAAGAATAGGAGGAAGTGATACTGAATTTCAGAACAAAATATTAGGAAAAACTGGATATATAACAATATCCCTCAATATATAATTGTAGACTTTCACGGCCGGCGTCTTGATCCATATTTGGTTCGTCTTCCGGGCTTATAGGCCGTGGTCTGGTTGTCTTCTTACTCGACGTTTCATCTACTGCTGCGGTAGACATCATCAGGAGATACTGCGTGCTTTCTGTGAACTCCTCAACAGTCGGCTGCAGTCTGCAGCCGACTGTTGAGGAGTTCACAGAAAGCACGCAGTATCTCCTGATGATGTCTACCGCAGCAGTAGATGAAACGTCGAGTAAGAAGACAACCAGACCACGGCCTATAAGCCCGGAAGACGAACCAAATATGGATCAATATCCCTCAAGTTCTGGTGCTTTATGATTTATGAGCTCTATCGATAATTATAAATTGAGATCTGTCGATAATCCAGGTTCGGATATTCCAATTCTGTATAGACCGAAAGAAAAGCTAGTTTCCTGTCTATATAGGCTATTCATTTGTAATTTTGCAATGAACTCGTGTGCATATCCATATCGGACATCAAAACTGTGGGAAACGCAACATTTTAGATAGTTTAGAAGATGGGAAATAAAGCTTTCCTGATTTTTATTTCTTATAAAATTGTTTTAATTTTCTAGATGTGAGGAATATTTTCCCAATGTTTTCAAATTCCTTTTTGTTACTTTATGTATGTGTCTATACGGAACATTATTTTTATAAAATAATTTAACAATAAAGGAAATCGCTGCAAATGTCACAAAATAATGTAGAATATTATTTCATCTAACATATATCTATCCGTGCGGACATGAACCTTCTCGTTCGATAGTACCAGTGAGTTAACACAATCTCTGTTAGCTTTGTTATTGAATCTTACTACACACGCGCACTCGTCTCTATGTATGTGTGTGAAATAATAATAATAATAATAATAATAATAATAATAATAATAATAATAATAATAATAATAATAATAATAATATTCTAATAATGTTCTATTTTACCTGATGGGGTTAAGATCGCTTCGCCAGCTCTAAATTATACATTTGAATTATGTACAATGAAATAATAATAATAATACATATTAGGCGTACACAATATAAGCCTACATATAAGGAAAGTACAAAAATAATCTATAAATTGGTTAATACATTGCCTAATAGCTTTTTAGTTGTAAATCAAAGAACACATTTGTAGGCTATTTATGAATTTCTACTTGCCCTTCCACTGCGTTACTAAAATTAAAAAAAAATGGGCTAAATAAAATTTAAAAATAGCTAACGTGAAAGTGAGGAAATTGAATATGGATGGAGGAAGGCTTAAGAGAATGTTAGAAAAAAAATGTTTATAAAATGGAGACTAACGAAACTATTATTCTTAACGTTTATGAGATTTAGACAAATGATTTGAAATTAATACTGATTTTTATGAGTTAGAATTAGGTTTGTGATAAACAGACTAAATATAGCAGTTTGGCAGTAAAATAGCGTAAGCATTTATTTCGTAATGAAGACAAATGTATATGATCATCAGAATACACGACACATGTCAGGAAGGCAATTCAAACTGAATTGTTTAGTTGGTAAGAAGATATAAAAAATAATTTAAAATCAGGGATGAACTTAAATTCGTGTAAATACGGTATATTTTCAAGTTACCCTCCTGTATGTTGGGATTCTGCAGTAAACTGGACCGGCAAGCCGAGCACACGCACACTACAATAGCCTGCTCCCTCCAAACCTCCCTGCAGCCCCAGCATCCACTATTTCATTGTTGAGATGCGAAGAGCGAGACAGAAAACTGTTTTTTGTAGCAGAGGGGAAGTTAGGAGAGGGGGCAGAGAGGGGGAAGAGGTTTAGTACATAGAGCAGTGTATCAGTGTGGATGGCAGCATTTCGGGAGTTGCTACCGAACGCACAAGGTCATATATGTTTTTGTGAGAAAGAGTGGAGTGATAGTGTTGTGATGTTATAAATGGCAGCCGCTACTACCCTCAGCGTAATGACGCTCGGACCTCAGCAGAAGGTTATCGTGACCACTACGGGCGCACCAGGGAACCAGAACATTCTGCCTTCACCCGCCGGAGTTGCGTCACAGCAGAAGAGACCAGGCGTTGTCGTGAACATGACCACAGCAACCAACAGTGCGGCACCGGCTTCTTCCCCCGATAACTTACGATGTAAGCGAAGGATAAATTTTACGTACTCTGGTCTCCCGGGTCACCAACCGGCATCCGTAGCCCGCCGCAATGCCCGTGAAAGAAACAGGGTCAAGCAAGTGAACAATGGTTTCGCTACACTCAGGTCGCGCATTCCCTTATCTGTTGCTGCAGCACTTTCCTCCTCGACGGGCTCTGGAAGCGGGTCAGGGGGCCGTGGTGCCAGTAAGAAACTTAGCAAAGTTGAAACCTTGAGGCTTGCTGTCGAATACATTAGAAGTCTTCAACAGCTTCTTGATGACCACGCTTCCGAGACGAACTCCACGACTTCTTCGACTCCTGAAACTACGACTTCGAATCTCACGACAACGTACTCGAGCAGTCCCGAATCTGGCGTCAACATGACTATTCCTCAACACCTGGGTCATCCTCTGCATATTCAGCAGCAGTCGTCGTTGTCTCCGCCGTGTTCGGAGGCATCGTCGTCGCCTACGCCCTCGTACGCATCTGAGGGCTCGTCCTACGCCCCGACGTCTGTGTACCAGCAGGAGAACTATGAAAACTACGAGCCTATGAGTCCGGAAGATGAAGAACTCTTGGACGTAATCTCATGGTGGCAGCAGAGCCAGTGGTAAGTGTATATATTTTATTTCTTACAAACCAGTTCCTAGCTTCGGCCTTGACACACTAAACCTCGCGTATATTCCAAGTTCAAGACGGAGAAAGTGAAACTGTGATAACTTTGTATATTTGATAATGTATGTCTCGCTTGTACAGTTAAAATTCATGATACTCGCAACAAATTAACATTTTATCCTCTCGTTATTGCAACATTAAACGTTTGTCAAAACTACAATGTAAACAAATGCGCATGTTTAACAGTACCATAGTAGGCCCTATATATCGATACATTATTCTTGAATCAAGATATAAACGTAAATATTGTCAATACTTTGGCCTTGAAACGATTTTTTAATTTCATGTTAAAAGTAGTAGAGGAAAACAAACAATTCTACAAATTAACTTTTTTTGTTTAAAGTGAGTTCAAATTATCCAATTTTATGACCGTAAACGTCAATTTATTTTTGAATCCATAAAAAGTTGCATTAGTGAACATATAAAAGTAATGCATAAGGTCTATCTTTAAATATAGAATAAATATTAATTAGTGTTTTCAAGACATGCATATAATTTAATTTACAAACATAAACAACACATGAAAAGTGCATAAAACCTGAGAAAGTATTTGCAGAATTGACGTAATTTCGTATTGTAATGAGAACTGTGTATACTTTAGGGTCCGCTTTACCTGGCATTGTATAAGTAGTTTTTAGCGTTCACTGCTCTCCTTTGCCATAACTCCATTCAGAAAATGCAGTCTTTCGTTACGTTCTTTTCATTCCTCAGAATGAGAGAGAGAAGGTTTTCAAAAGATATTTTTAAAATATTTCCTAAAGGAAATATAAAAGAAACCACGGCCTTGAAAAGATATCCCAAAGGTGGCTTAGCAATAGGTTCAAGATTATACATCATTGTATAGCTCCAGTTTTGGTAGATAAAAAAATCCAGTCACTAAGTTCTATTTCTTATTAAATGTACGCTAACTTTAAATTATTTTGTACAGTGTTGGTCCTTAGATTTTTACAAATTTAAACATCCGTATTCTAAAAGGTCTTCTCAGTGGAAACGTTGTAAAATCCAGAAAAGAGGCAGAATAAATTATCCATGAGAAAGTAGCATGTTTCTATGAAAATATATATAACATTAATAACATTTTGATAAATATATATATAATATATATATATGGTAGTTGGTAGAAAAAGGAAGAGGTGGGAGAATAACATTAACCATGATTTGAGGGAAGTAGATTATACAGGGGATGATTGGAAAATAATATTAGCTCAGGATAGGGATATATGGAGAGTTTATATCCGTGCGGCCATGAATCTACGGGTTCGATAGAGTCAGTGAGTTAATTTAGTTATATATATGTGGGTGTGTGTGTGTGTGTGTAAAAAGTCAGTAATATTATGATACCGTACAACATGTTAATATAGTGTTAAGAAGAGTTACAGTTAAAATATCTTCAGAAACATCCCATACAATATTTGCAATGTCTAATATCGTCACTTTATTTCCAAAGCATCCAATGTTTTCTATTTACATTTGTTCGAGTATTTATAACGAATCAAATCTTTATTATAAGTAAATAACCTATATGAAACATAAAATTATGATTTTATCCTTATATTCTTCAGTATTTAGTTTTTAATGTCTTATTGTAAATATATATATTTTTTTAGAATTAAAGGTATTGTCATATATTTTATCGTAACTTATCTTATAATTCACAATTTTAAAATAAAAGTCACAATAATAATTAACTTAAGAAGCATATTTCATATCAGTAACGATATTAAAATATTGTTTTACTTCAATTGTCAATATTTAAGTTCAGAGTCAATAAAACAGTTTCTCTTCCCATAAAAATACTACAGTTTGTAGGGGACTAAGCGGTATCACAATATGTCAACTAATTTCACTGCTTATACCAAAAGTTATTCTAATACTAATCATATTTGTTTCAGATGTTAGACACTGGCGTGACTGAAGCGGTTTTTTCGAAGTGATGTCACCACAAAAGGCGAAGAGAGCAATCAATTATTATAATTAATGAGAGACTTTGGTGTGCCTTAAGTGAAGTGAGATCTCAATAGATTTCTTAAAGAGGGAAAAAGATTAACTTTCTAATCATATTTTTGACTGACATTTTATAAGACAAAGTTTTTAATGGAGTTTCCCCCAAATATTGATAAAAAACAATGGGCCTTCATTATATTTACTTGTTTAAGAATTAGATTAGGTACGTTGAATTTTTCTAGTCAAATCTAATTATATTATTATATTATTGTACATTTTGTAAATATTGAAACAAAATTGAAGAAAGTTAGTTTTTAGTACTTGTTAAAACATTCCAGTGTAATTTTCAAGTCCTGGTTTTTTTACGTCAGACAACGATAGTAACTCAGTATTTGTTCGTTATTATGAGAAACTATTTCTAATGCTTATTAAATTGTAGTCTATTGTCATATTGTATTGACATATCCAACTGATCTCCAAACTCAAGGAATGCAGGGAAAAATCCATAAACATTCCAAAAAAAAACAGCTAATATGCAATTTTTTACAATTTGAATGTTAGACTTATTACAAATTTTGTGATTAATGAAAGTGCCTTAACATTTTTACTCCAATATTCAGTATTTTACCTACCTTAAGAATGTATTCTTGTTTAAAAGTAATACTTGTTTATATTCTATTCCAAACTCGTTTTCAGTTATACCACTGTCTAATACACTTCAATCTTTACACAAGCCTCAGGAAGAAATCTTTCGCGAGGATTGTAGTACGCCTTATTAGTAGGGAAAGTATTTTTATGTACTAAAAATTAAGATTGCAACACAGATAGTATAATGTTTAAGTAGATAGAAAATATTGCTCTCCTAATGTAAAAACAGCATGCATAATGTCAAGGTAATATTGCTAGATCCCACAATAAGCATTTTTTAATGTTAATTCTATAAAACTGAATGCGAGTTGCTATCAATCAATTGAAGAAAAACTTATTACTACTTATACTATGTTGCAATCTTAAAGTTTAGCACATAAAAATCCGTTTGTTAGTATTAAAATAATTCCAAATGATGTGAATGAGTCTCAGTAACTATCTAGATTCAACCAATGCGCTGACGAAGCACAAATCGTTTATTTCAATTCCTACATAACAAATAACTTTATGGATAATTGGTTCCAAGCAACTCTAAATTCAAGTAATAACGAATGAAATAAATGCACGACCGACCGACCGGACAACAACATTAAAACAAACATCCTGAAGCTTGTGATTTTTTTTCAAGGCTAATAACTGTTATTCTTCGAACATTCAATTAAACTCGTTACAAGACTATACTTGAACTTGCTCTAGTAGACAGTGATATAGCAGTAAACAAAATTGCAGTTTTTCTTGAAATCTGAAGACAACTGATTTTAAGGTTATCAACAATAACCATCAATATTTGATTGTTATGTTTATATTTGTCAATATATAGTCTACTTTATTATCAACGAAATACTGTTCAAAAGTTTTTGAATGCAGTATAAATATTTCTGCCATTTTTATATGTCATTTTTTAAATACATAATTTTTTGTAAGTATGTGTCTTTCCTTCAATAAATCCATCTATATCCCTTCATTCAATGTTAGAATCGAATATAAAATACGTATATTTTAATAACAGGAAGTTAGGGTGTTGCAGACAGAAGACCTTTTTTTTCAGGACGTAGGTCATCTAGGAATAATAATCACAAATAGGAATGAGGTGCACAAAGAAATTTAACATAGGCTTAATTCTGGAAATGCGTGCTATTATGCATTACAGAGACTCTTGACGTCCCAACTCCTTTCAAAAAACGTTACATTGAAAATATATAAAACTTTTATTATATCAGTTATATGGATGCGAAACATGGAGTCTTACTTTAAGGGAAGAAAGGAGATTACGAATATTTGAGAATCAAGTTCTTAGGAAAATTTTTGGACCAATGAGAGATGAACAGAGAAGATTACATAACAGTGAACTGCATTGTCTTTATAGGAAGCCAGATATAATGAGAATAGTTAAGACTAGTAGACTGCGATGGGCAGGACATGTGGCACGAATGGGGAATGAAAGATGTGCATGGAAGCTTCTTGTAGGAAAATCAGAGGGAAAACGCCCAGTTGGTAGACCAAGATTGAGGTGAGAGAATTACATTAACTATGAATTGAGGGAAGTAGATTATACACTGGATGATTGGAAAACATTAGCTCAGGATAAGGATGTATGGAGAGATTACGTCAGCGCGGCCATGAACCTACGGGTTAGATAGTGCCAGTGAATTAGTTCGTTAGTTAGGTAATCTTTAGTTAGAATGAGGCCTACAGTGAAACCATTCTTCAATTGCCTCAGTTTGATTGTACCCTATAAATACACAAACAGTCCTTGCATTATTGAAACTATTCAAATTGGTGTAAAATTGTAATTTATTATGTTATTGCAACAAATGCACTGGTAATTATGTGATAGTGGTAATTTTATGACAGATTTTGAAATTTACTTTAAAAAATAACCTTTAATTCTGTTAGTGTAGATTTTGTATATTTGCGTAAGCCATCAATACTTAACTAGGTAGAACCTTCTATGCAAAAAAACTCCGATTCCAATTGAGGGTCTTTCCACTTTTCGGCGGTTGCCCTTTTACCAGCCGGCTGCTGGCCCTTCACATCATGTGTCAATCACAGAGGTAGATGATCAACAGCCGTGTAGGGGTGACATGTGGTTAGCATGTCGAGTCCCCCAGCCGTTATAGCTGGTTCCTCAACCTGGAGCCGCTACTTATTGTAGCTACCCAATTGCCTCACGATGCTGGGTGGGCACCGGTCCCATACTGGCCGAAATACCATGAGAAAATTTCTTCCCCCATGGAGACTCGAACCAGCGCAAGTCCCGTAGCTCTGCGCCAAGGCTTCCTACCTTAACCGCTCGGCTACGGCGCGGGACTGCAAAAAAACTAATTAATAAATAATAGTTTAAAAAACTAAAACAACACGCTTTATTAGAAAACCCAACTAAAAAATGACAATTTTAATTTCCAACACGCTTGGGATAAAATTAAAGTGGTCAACAAAAAAATCATCTCCAACACATACTGAATAAAACTAGAGTTATCTACAAAAAAAATACCATCAAAAGGGTGATATCAATTAATATATTTGATAAACAGATATTGATAAAAGTAAAGTCTCTAAGAAGAAAACGTAAAAACCATAAAAAGCACCCCACGCTTTTGATGGTAAAATATTTTTTTTTAGATAACTCTAGTTTTATTCTGGTCGTGTTGGAGATGATTTCTTTGTTAGCCACTTTATTTTATCCCAAGCGTGTTGGAAATTACAATTATTTTTTTCATTTTTTAGTTTGGTTTTCTAATAAAGCGTGTTATTTTAGTTTTTTAAACTATTATTTTTTTTATTTTTTTAGTTTGGATTTCTAATAAAGCGTGTTGTTTTAGTTTTTTAAACTATTATTTATTTTTTTATTTTTAGTTTAATTGATTGTCATAAACTGGAATCCCATGAAAATTTAATTTCTTACGATATTTTTAGCGTCTAGGCACGAATATAATTATATTATTATAAAATTATTATTATCCAACATTATTATAATATGTTTGAATATTTTAATATAGATGAATAGTTACAGTTAATCATATCCATCTCATATTTTTGGATAAATTACAATGTGATAAGTTTACAAAATTGTCAATAATATTTTACAGAATAAGATAAAAATGTAAATATCTTTAAATTCCATACTATTGTAGTACGAGCTAAAAGTAATACCCTTCTAAAGAAAAAAAATCCTCCGGGCCGGATTTGAACCAGCGACCTATGGATTACTGAAATTATATACCACTACAGTCCACCGCTCTACCAACTGAGCTACCAGGGGATATAATATTAATTTCATACAACGATGGACTAAAAGTCGATAAGTCCGCAACCTATTATACCGGCCTTAATTTTTTCTTTATGTCCTGGGGATCCTGTCCAGAATTTTAGAACAAATTTGTGAAATTGTTGTATTGTCATTGGTCCTTCACAATTATACAAAGTTTCATGTCGATCCAATGTTTTTAATTGGGTGAAAGTCGTGTTGAAAGATTCCGTTACATAGATACAGGTCAAGCTAATATAAAGCGTGTAAAAATACTATTGGTTATTACGTGAGTATTTAAAAACCATCGCAAATCAATTACGTTGTTTCATTTTCATACAAACTAAATCATTGGTAACAGTCAGTCCATGCCTGATGGTTTTAGTAAAGATGATATGAATAGGACTAATTAAAATGTACTTATCTTTCTATTCCCAGAGTAAGTACTTTTACTGTATGTGTCCTACGTCACCTGGGACTTATAAAAACCCGATCTGTTGAGAGAGATTTATTAACTCTGGACCACAAACTGTACACACTTGGTTGACCACACATGGGGGGCCTGCAGGGAGAAATGTTCAACTCAATATCGGGGTCACCTCCGAGACAGCACGAGAATATAACTGTGTACATATTCTTACATGCTAAATAATACTAGTTTAATATACTCGTAAATGACTAGGATGGGCCGATGGTGTTCGAGAATTTTTTAGCCTTAAAGTTTTCTGGCATTTGTCTTAGAAGCGAGGAAAAAAAATTCCAAAAATACGTCATCCTAAAAAAACTTTTCCTGATTGGGTATCGCACCTGGGCCGCTTCGTCTGAGACAATGGCATTATAGTTTACAAATTGCATAAAAAATCATTGTGTTATTTGTAGATTGCTACATTATTACTATTCATCGAATTGGACAAGTTTCGACTTAATTCAGTTGAATTAGTTTTGTGGTTTCCAGCGTTTTTCCTTCAACCGCAGAATAAATTTTAGAGTAAATGACACTTCTTCGATGTATATCGTTCTATCTTTTATTTAGTCTAGGCTAATACGATGCTGCTTCTTTCAAAGCTTAAACGATACATTAAAGTATTTCAATAATTCTTCAGCATTTAATTTCACTATTACAAATTTGCATTCAAATTATTATTTTTAAATAGCTGAAATAAACAAAGTAACGTTTAAATATTTTACTTGTAGGTACAATGTTTGTATATTTACACAATAAATAAATCTTGAGTAACTGTAGATTTAGATATTCCATCATATTATTAAGTTACTCTTAAATCCATTTAAAAGCTATAGGCCATTTTTTTTTCTCCCTCCATGGTGCAACAGGCCTAGAAAGGCTTACCTACCAGCAGACTTCTGGCTTCATATCCGTATTTGCCATTTACAGAAATTAACGATTAGCTAGTATAGGACCAAGTTGGCTCCCCTAGCCATTGCAGCTGGTTTTCTCAATCTGCACCCGTTACTTATTGTAGCTACCCAAATACCACACGATGTCGGGTAGGCACCGGTGTAAAATTGGCATTCGTTTATGATCTTCTGGCAAATAACTTTTTTTTTCAAATTATGTTTTATTCGTTCATAACAGTGGACTAAAGATAATGACGTTGAGACTTAGCGGAGCCGGCTTCAATGCCCGGATGAGGTTTTTGGGGACTTTTCCTCTTGTAAGGCAAATGATAGGATATTTTAAGGCCCAAATAGTCCCCGAACATCATCTGGCCATCATAGTCTTTCTTCTATGTTCGTCTTGTATAGTATGAAGTATATACATAGGCCTACATAGTGTTCTGACCAAGAGCAGGTCTTTCACTGCAAATTCAGCATTCTTCACTCTTTCCTTAACTCAGCCTTCCTTTTTGTATCCCCATATAAACCATTTATTTTAATATTTTCTTACCATCTGATGTAATTTGCTGCCTCTAATCATCTTTCCGTTGACCATTCCTTGTAGGACATCCGTCAGCAGGCAGTTTCTTTTTAGCCAATGGCCAATCCAATTTATTTTCCTCTTCAAAAGTTCCAGCATTGTTTTTCTTTCACCCACTCTGTCCTATGAATGCATATCTTAAATGTTTGTGTTGTCTCGGGAGTGGGTCATGCATTGAAGTGATCGCCTCATGTTCTTGTGTGTAGACAAATAATGTATGTAATCCATAGTTTAAAATAACCTCTCCCGACTTGTCGTGACCTTTATGGCAAGAGTATGCAAGTTAAAGTAAATGCAAATTGAGATATTAAACAAAGGAAAATAAATAATGTTTATTTCGATTAAACTCATAATTACTGTGGAATGCTATTTTTTTCATTATTGTTAATGAAAATTTAAAGGTTATTTTGAACTGGTGAAGCGGTTCCGTAAATTGAATAAATTGCTACACGTTAGTAAAAACAAGGAAGGTTTGGTACACTTGGGAGTAATACAAAATTCGCTGTTCTTCCTGCCAAGTGCAGATAATGCATTTAACTTGTAAATAAAGTGGCAAGCCTTGTTAACGAAACTGCACACGTGTTCTACAGCGACATCACGTGGGTTTTCATGGCGCAACGGTCATCGTGAGAACTTCGTCTTCAATGAGGTAAGCAATGTTGTATTGACATGTCTATGTTATAGGCATCATATATCATAGACATTTAAACTTCACAAGTGTTAATAAGAAGGGAGCTTATTTTCATGCACTTGCATATTAACTAAACTAATTCACGGCATTATCGAACCCACAGGTTCATGGCCGCGTGGACACAAGCTCTCCACACATCCCTATCCTGAGCTGATGTTTTTCAACCATCCCCTGTATAATCTACTTCCCTCAAATCATGGCCAATCATTATTGATCTACCAATTGGGCGTTTTCCAACAAGAAGCTTCCATGCCCCTTTTTCGTTCCCAATCCGAGCCACATGTCCTACCATCCCAGTCTACGAGACTTAACTGTCATATCTGGATTCCTATTAAGGTCATGTAGCTCACTGCTGTATAATCTTCTCCATTCGCCTGTCTTTCATCTCTCTTTTGTCCAAATATTTTCCTAAGACGATGCTACTTCCATACATTGTGTAAAAGTAAATTCAGGCAGCGGAAATGAGATTCCTACGGGCTGTGAAAGGTTGTAAAAGAGAACATATTAGAAATGAGCATATCAGAGAGGAACTAAAAGTACAACCACTTCTTCAACAAATAGAAGAACACAGGAACAATAGGATACCAAAGATGGCACTGATGTATAATCCAGGAGGATGAAGATCGATAGGAAGACCAAGAAAGCGCTAGGCTGAACAGATGTGAGATGGGAACAGGCAAAAACCTGATCCGTGAAGTTGATGATGATTCTCCTAAGAATTTTATTCTCAAATACTCGTAATCTTCTTTATTCACTTAAAGTAAGAGTCAATGTTTCGCATCTATGTAATATAACTGGGACATTAACAGTATTATATATCTTCAGTTTAACGTTTTTTTTAGAGAAGTTGCTACGATAAGAGTCCCTGTAATGCATAAAAGCACGCGATTCCAGAATTGAGCCTTTGTTTAATATCTTTGTGGATCTCATTCCTATATGTAATTATTGTTCCTAGATATTAGAATTCTGCACTTCTTTAAAATTACCTTCTTTTGTCATTAACTGTCCAATTCCGTTATATAATGTATTTCTATTCGCGAACTTACAGTTTTCCAAAAATTAAATTTGTATATTCTTATACATTATCTAAATTAATAATTTTTTTTAGTTTGATAAACATCATCATCATCATCATAGTACATTCACGAATTTAGGCCATTTGTTGACCTGTTTCGGCCTCAAGAGAAACACCATCCAGAAGTCTTTTGAGTGGACGTCCTGGTCTTCTTCTTCCTGCAGGTTGATATCTTAACATTAGTTTGGGTATTCTGTGATCTCCATTCGATGAACATGTTGTATCCATCTTGACTTATTATCAGAAATTTTGTTTTCTAAAGATTCCATGTGTAATTCTTCTAAGATGTCTTCATTTTTTTTTGATCTAGTAGTGTGTATCCTGCAGTCCTCCGAAGATATCTCATTTCAGCAGATCTAAGTCTCTGTATATCCTTCTGTTTCAACGTCCATACTTCGCTACCATACAAAGAGTTGGAAGAGCCAGTGTTTTATACACTTTCAGTCTTGAATGCTTTTGGACTAACTGTGGCTTGAAGATAGAATTTATTAACCCTAAAATTCTTAAAAATTTAGATATTTTTGCATTTACATCCTTTTCTTCTTCATATGAGATATTGCATCCTAGATATGTAAAATTATTCACCTGCTCCAAATTTTATTGTCCAGTACAATTTTACTTCTGACAGGATCTACACCTTGAAATGCCATAATTTTTGTTTTTTCTGTAGATATCTTTAATCCATATTCTTCTGTAATTTTGTTAAGTTCATACAGACCTTTCTGTAGATTATCTTCGGAATTTGCTATTATTATTTGGTCATCTGCAAACAATAGGGTGTTTAATTTTCTATTTTCTGATATTCTTATTCCAAATTTATGTTTTGTTCCAGCAACATATTACTTCATTGATATAAATTGCAAAGAGTGTTGGGGATAGGGGGCAGCCTTGTCTCACACCACGATTTATAATTCCTTCTTCAGAAAATCTGTTATTTAATTTAATCTTTATGGTAAACATAGTTTTAAGTTACATATAACTACATATTTTTGCCATTTTTTATAAATGTAACATTTTTTAATAACACTGGTCAACATGATTTTTGTCTCATGAGTACCAATAATTGTACCTAATGCAGTTTTATCGTGTTTTCAAATATATATTCAGAATTTCTCCATCACCCATGTTTTTTTTATTTAAATTTAAATTAATGGATTTAAATAATTATTTTCTTAATAAACGTTTTTTCGTCCATTTGTCCATTCTAAAATAAAACGGGGAACACTTTTATCACAAGATTTCAGCTAAAGGAAAGAGATATCAAGGCATATGGAATCCTAATATGCTGGCCGATTTTAGTTTGACCATCAAGAGGGATGCTCCACAGGCGAAATATAGCAGAAAATCGTCATTTCTTACTTTCTAGGTGAGTCCAAATGTTCGAATATTGTGTAGTTACGAATGTAGAAAATATTAAAGTGTTTGAAATTATAAATGCATGTTCTCTCGGAAACCTTGCGTGATGGAGAAAAACCGATATTATATTTGAATTCAGGAGAAAAAATACTATTAGAATCACATACTTGTCTCTCTGAGGCAAAGAAAAAAAGTTTGTTTTTTGTTCCTCAGTGTTATATGATGTCTTTGCGACATATTTATGTAGGTTTAGAATTTTTCCCTTCTTTTCTATGTTAATTTTTTTCCCAAACATCCTTTTTGTAAAGAGAATAAATGCAATAAAAAAGTGATTACATAAAAGGAAAAGACTAAGTGTGAAAACGTATAACACTTTGTTACCGTAAACTGCAACAATAAGGAGGGTTTAGATAAACAGCTGGGGAATTAATGTAAGTTATGTACTTTCTCATAGTTTTCTTAAACTTGTATTACGACAACCACACCTTTAACACAGTGCAGCCATATATCTATAAAAGTGAAGTGTTTTATAACGTGTTTATTCAACAAATATCCAGTACTATATTTTATTTACATATTTTGAAACTTTTACAAGCGTAATGCATACCTAACTCAGAAATTTTATAGAACATACACGGCAGTTATATATTCAGTCTCTATTTTATTAAAGTACGCCTATATCTGATTTTGTTTATAGTATTTCTTATTTTGACGCATTTTATGAAATATTGATAATATACGTACCTTGCGAAATGAAAATCTTAAGAACTATTCAGGGGAAAACATTATTTGATAAAATACACAACACAGAAATTAGGGACAAATGCCATATTCAAGACATAACCAAATTTATTATAGATAGACGAAAATATTGGAAGGGTCATATAGAAAGAATGGAAGAAAACCGGCTTGCAAAAAGAGCTAAAGAAGATAGACCAATGGACGGGAGAAGAACAAGAGGAAGACCTACCAAGAGTTGGATAGATAGTGAATGCACATCCAGTACGTCTTCCTCCGAGGAGAGATTTTGGAAATGAACAGGATGAAAATCCTACAAATTAAGTTTAAGAAGAAGAAGAAGATAATATAGGCTACCTATTCGCGGATTGTTGTAAATATTTCTGTTTTTGAAGGTTTTTTTAATGAAATGTTGCTAATAGCCTATTCACGCATAATTATAATTGGTTCTGATTCTGATGCCATTTTATGAAATATTAATCATCATCATCTTCATCACTCCAGGGATTAGGCAATTGCCCGTTCCGACTTCATAATGCATCAGCCCAACGTCTTCTAGGTCTTCCAACATCACGCCTTCCTCTTGCTTGATAATTTCTTGCTAACAATGGATATCTCTCCTTACTCATTCCATCCATGTGATCAATCCATTTCTGTCTGTAATTCGTGACTTTATCCAATAAAGGCTGTACTTTCAATTCTTCTCTTATATCCTCATTTCTTATTCTATCGAGTCTTGTACACCCTTTAACTTGTCTTAGGAACCGCATCTCTGCCGTCTGTATTCTATCCTTATGAAATATTAATAATAGGGTTATTCAGGGATGATTGTAGGTATTTCTGGTTTTGACGTCTTTTTATGAAAGATTGTGATAATTGGCTAATTGAGGGTTTATTATAAATATTTCTCATTTTGACACATTTTTATGAAACATTGATAGCCTAATAGAATTATTCAGGGATTGTTATAAGTGTTTCTGATTTTAATGCATTTTTATGAATTACTGATGTTTTAAAGTATATTGATCGTTTTCCAGTACATTAAAATAATGACATTGTATGTAGGCCTATTATTTTTAATTTTGTTTCTAGTCTATATAGGCTAGTCTGTTTTTAGTCTGTTTATAGACCCGTACATCCTCACATGGAACAAGGCTACTCCTTAGTGGAAGTTTCTTAACCAAGCCAATTTAGTTAAGCCTATACTTATTTGCATATAGATGTCAATGAGTTACATGTAGTTAGCACATTTCCTAAATGAGACATTTAGAAGAGAACTAAGGTAATACTTGGTTGGGAAATACCGATTCAATTTTTTTGCTCAGAGGCTCTAATTTAGGCTTGAAATCCTTTTACGAGCTCGAAAATATTCAGACTTGGGACCGACAGTAAAAGGTCCCTCCCGGACGACTTGTCCCTTAGATTTTTCCATCCTACAAAATTCATTGACTCTGGCCGGGTTTGAACCCGCGAAATTCGCACCACATGCAAGGAACTTATTCCCTAGACCACTGAGGTTGATTAACTTTGTTTGGTTGAGGAAAAACTACAGCATTGTAGAAAGTTCTAAAGATATTAATAAAACACAAAATAAACAAGCTGTTCTTTTTAAAATGAATGGTGTTTGATTGCTTGGATATAATTAGCACAGAGAAAGAGTTCAAACTGGATATTTGAGATAGGGAAATGACCAATCCAGGCTCAGAGAAATCTTGAATAATTAATAAATAAAAAGTTAAAATATTAAAATAAGTGTCCGATATATCAGTCGTCCTCAATTAAATTGAATTTGTCTAAAAAAACTTCGTTAAGTAGTTAAAACTGTGAAGGCCTTTCAGAATCATGTTCCATCTTCTGAATTTCTTTTGACACTGATGTTGGAACATGATTCTGAAAGACCTTCAGAGTCTTAATTACTTGACGAAGTTTTTAAACAGAAATTTAGTGGGTTCTTTACAACATGTGACGCGGAAAAATTGTTCTAAATTCCAATCATACACCATGCGCATGCGCCAACAAACTCGAAGCGGTTTACACTATGGAATCACGGGATGCAGCCAACATATACACGATATTTAACGAACCTAAATTTAAGTACACTAACCTGTGAAAGACCAATCTAAAAGCTAACCTAACGCAATTTAAGCACCCTAACCTGCGAAAGAATGCAACGCTCAAAAATAAATAGTAAGTTCTAAAATTATGAAGTAGGCCTATAGGCCTATATGTACAGTTAATTAGTACATAATCTATGTTAGCTGCACTGGAAAACATATTCGTTAAATCAATCTGGCTGCCACGTCTTCATGTTACGTATGTAGTTAAATATCATGGAAAAATATACTGAAATAATCGTTAGAAAAAATGTAAAAATCATTGTAAATGGTGGGAAATAATTTGAAAAATGGAACCCTAAGAATGAAATTTGACAGGAGTTTATGAAGGAATTAAAAAGGTAGCGTCACATGATATAAAGATTGAGCAGAGGACGACTGCCATATGAGGTAGTTATTTTATTCTTTTAACATTTTATTACATAATCTTAACGGTGATTCACAATGAATTTTTAAAATATTGAATAAATGTATGGAAAGGTTTGGTGTCACGTGATTGCTTAGTTGGTTACGGCAGTATTCTACAAGCCGGAAGGTCGCGGATACAATAACCAAGAAGTCATGATTCTTAAATTGCCCCTAAAACCTTCTGATGGCATCATGGCCCTAATATGAGTATCAACCTGAAAACCCGACTGATATCTCGTGCCGATTGCCCTTAAAAGTGCCAGCCTTAATCTCCTACTACCCCAATGTCATTCTAAGACCTGCGTAGGATTAATTTAATTTTACCTTAAGGAAGGGTTCAGTAATGCGGTTTATTTCTATAGTATATTCATAAAGAACTTACTCATAGCAACTGTTGAATGTGACATCTAAATCTCGATGCATACACTAGGATCTCCGCGTATGAGTACCAAACATTCGGCAGGCTGGCCCTAACGGTTTTCATGCTTTCAGATATTCGGCAATTTCTGTATGTTTAAGAGGGGATAAAGAAATCTATTTGATTCAGTAAATCACTATTTTCTTCAAAATAAAATGTGGCCTTCTTTCTAGAGAGAACTCTAATAATAATAAGGTTAGGCCTACTTAGATGCAAACAAAGAATGGAAGTGTGGTCGTGATTTTGTGTGGTGAGCGGGTGCAAGGACTCTAGTAAAGAGATGGGAGTCAAGTACATTCATAAACACAAAAATAATAAAATATAATTAAATAAATAGTATTTTATTAGAAGCAAATATCTTATGATAATTATGATACTCTATTGGAAAGGGGACCACTATAACATAGTAGGTTAACGCAATACGCTACAAGCCGGAAGGTTGTGAGTTCGAGTCCCGATCAGGTCAGAATTTTTAAACTGAGCTAAATCTTCTGGTGGCACAATTACCTAGGTTCGATTCAGCTCTAACGGAAAAGAATACCGGCTTTTGTAGAACAATAGTTTGATACTGTTTATACTTCACCAGTACTCACTTTATAACAAGCTAAGAGAGTAAAAGCCGATATAGGAGGTATGTTACATTAACGTGCTTTAAGGGTAAGCAACATCTTTTCACTAAAGGCTATCCGCTCTTAAAGTGATCCTCATCAAAACAAAACCATGTGACCTGCTCGCATTTAATTGGTTGTGGACACTGCCGTACGATGTAGAAGCAATAAGTAGCGAAAAAGTAGTTCCCTTCATTAAATTAAAAATATATCTTCTTTATGTACTTAATATTTTCGTGAATGAAAATAATAATATTCAAAACATAGAACATATTCTAAAATGCACTTAATCAATAATTATAACTTAAAATAGTTTATTACATACGGATGATGCATTTGAGTCGTGCTTCAGTCCATTCTGATGAAACAAAATGGTTGAAGTTGTCGAGTCTTCTGTTGCTGTGCCGCTCTATATTTTTTTTAAACAAAGTCTGGCAAACCTTTGACTAGTCGTCAAAAAACAGTTATTTTAAATGTATTTCACAAGTTCAGTGAAAAATCTCAACAGCTTCTTGTAATCTACCCCAATCAACAATCTCATGTCTTACATTTTTCACACGTGCTCTCTGTCAATGTGACAGTAATTGTGGCGCGAAAGGCAGAAGGATACAATTGGCGTTTGTTGATGTTAGGATCACTCTAAGAGCGGATAAGGTATAGTTGTCGGATCAGAAATTACTGCTTCGGGATTGTATACACTATATACAAAGATTTCTTATTACTGTTTATGTTAAAATGAGTTATCTATCATACGCTAAATTTTATTTCTATGTTGGCCAATGTTGCATGTGGTAAATGCTTTGAGAACTATTATAATTCATTTTACAAAAGTGGACATTTCGAATTCGACATAGTATGAAGTAAAAAATCGATTACCTATATTTGACGATATATAGGAACTGTGTAAATATGGCAGCTTATAGCATTTACGCATCCTGTACTGTTGTCGAGCGGTTTAAGACATCACGTCTTGGTGCAGAGCACGGAACTGCGCTGGTTCGAGTCCTCATGAGCGAACAAATTTTCCAGTGTGGAACCGATGCGGTGCCACCCAGCGTCGTGAGGAATTTGGATAACTACAATAGGTAGCGGCTCCAGGTTGAGAAAACCAGCTATAATATTAAGTAGACCATAGCCTATGTCAATCCTATACAGTAAAAGCTCCTTATTCACGGGGAATATGTTCCGCAAACATGCCGCGAATATGGAATGGTAATTTGTATGGGTATATAGGGGATACATTCCAAGTTACAAAATAAAATAAAAATTATGAAAATTAAATAAATTAATGAGAGATTTTGAACAATTTCTATTAATTATTACTGTCAGGTTTTAGGCAAAGGCTTTAAGAACTTAGTAATTTGTTCCTGTTTTGCAGCTATTAAAATATATTTCAATTAAGATTGATATTCAGCTGTGAATTCTGCGATACAATTCCTTACTTTCTCTTCGGATTTCTTGATTCATTAACATTCAAACAGCGTGATACAGATGCAAACGACTCGCCAACACGTATAAACGGTCAAGCATTTCTATTTTTACTTTAAGCGGCATCGCTACATTTTTCCGCTTCGGAACTAATTTTGTTTCCTTTTACTCGACATAATAAATTGGCAACAAAGCAGAAGATACACGCTTATTCAATCAAAATTATTACAACGAATGCAAGTTGAAACAATAAAACTCCGATCGTGGCGAGGGCGGCATTTATCAACGGACATAGCGGCACGTGAAATACTGCGGCGGTGGCTTTTAACAACGAACTTTAGGCTTAGTGACAATAAGGTTTGTTTTACTTTTATATTAATCTGTCCATTTGGTTTGAATCTCTCTTTGTAGAAGCAGTCTTGGCACGTGCCTGCAGTAAAAAACGTTGCCGATGCGTTAATAATGGATACTAATACTTCTAATATACCGACTAGATCCGTGAATAAAGAAATATTAACCGCGAATACAGGAACTATGTATCAATTTTTTAACCCGCGAATAAGGGAATCGAAAATAAGGTGCTTTTACTGTACTGACTGGACGATCGTCCACCTCTGTGATGAAAACATGTGGATGGTAGACCAAGGCCACACTAGGTCTATCACTCTATAAAGTACAATTATCACATACGCTCTCTTTATCGATAAATATATACGACTCATTACACTGAGCAACAAAAAAGAAACTTTTTTTTTTACTTCAGAAAGAAAAATATGTGATTCTGATAGTATATTTTCTCCTGAATTCAAATATGATATCGGTTTTTCTCCATCACGCAAGGTTTCCAAGAGACAGAAATTTATAATTTCAAACACTTTTAATACTTTCTACATTCGTAACTACAAAATATACGAACATTCGGACTCACCTAGAAAGTAAGAAATGACGATTTTCTGCTATATTTCGTCTGTGGAGCATCCTTCTCGATGGTCCAACAATAATCGGCCAGCATATTAGGATTCTATTTGCCTTGATATCTCTTTTTTCATAGCTGAAATCTTCTGAGTTAGCTAATTTGGTTTTATTTTACAATGGACAAATGGACGAAAAAAGTTTATTAAAAAATAATTAATTAAATCCATTAATTGAAATTGAAATAAAAAAACTGTAGGTGATGGAGAAATTCCGAATACATATTTGAAAACACGATAAATAACTGCATTAAATACAGCTATTGGTACTCATGGGACAAAAATCATGTTGACCAGTGTTATTAATGTTAAATATGTAGTATTCACATAATATAATGTGGAGGTTTATTAATGATAAGATTCTTTTGGGGTTATGTAAATTTATTAACAACGCCAGAAAAAAGTTGGAAACATCTGCATTAGAAAACTATACATTTCGAAATAACTGAGAATGCTGGGACTACGCGGGAAATCCAACGGACAAATGATACCGAGTTCAAGAGCACAGTACAAGGAGAATGAAGGCATTTCACAGTTAATTGCACTAATTCAAGTCAAGTCCGACAGAGGGACAACTAGTGCACTCATTATTTCCTTTATTCTTCCACTCATGCACATTCAACAGCTGGGAAGTGCAGTGCGCTCAAATAAAACTTAGTGCTTCCAAATAGAGCACTCGTATTACATCGTAAAACCGCAGAATCGATAAACGGTACAGGAAAACTTACAAACTTTTATTTTATGTTCTCACATGTTTACCTGTTTTTTCCTTTTTTTTTTTTTACTCACCGTACACATACTGCGGATATTTAAAATCAGCGGGAATCGAACCTAGATCACCAGAATGGTAGATAGCAACTCTCCAACCACTCCACGGCGATGAAAAAAAATCTAGGACTTGTTGGTACCTGGATATGAATCCGGATCATTGCGAATAAGAGTCTCAAACGCTACCACTTTTGCCCATTAGTTTCATTATCGTAAGTAATGCCACGAGTGATTTCCAAATTATCGATACATTCACGACTCACGAAGTGAGGAATGAATTTATCTAGAGAATTTGGAAATCGAGAGTGGCATTTGTTAGGACTATTTAACGAATAAAATTAAGCTCTTTACTCACAAATAATTATTTAAAATATTTATATATTTATTGTAAACGGCGAAGTTTGAAAACAAATGAGAAACGTTATGTTTCATTTGTTAATCACAGCAATCAGATCAATTTTATTGCCAAATAGAATCGCAATATTGTAAGAATGCACCCTAGTGGAGAAAAAATGAAACACATCATTACAGGTTATTAATTAATTTTTGATATCCTAGGATGTAAATATGTGAATTATTGTTTTCTGCAACATTAATTCCTGGAAAATAATACTTTTAAGGAAGTGCAAACAGTGGTTTCTTTTTTTTTGTGGTATAAACAATTGCTACGAATGTTTTCTATATCACGCAAGCAGAATCTGATTGCATTCGTGCACTATATATACAATCTGGGAGCCACTTGATAAAATGAAAGTGATAAAATCGAGATAAAAACGATTGTGATTGGTTGTAAATCAAAATTCATTGAAATGTGATTAGTAATTAACAGTCATTTGGGGCAGAGTTAAATAGTCCACAAAAAAGTGACGTGAGAAAAGTACATATGTAATATAATTTCTTCTCATTTTTCATCAATTATTTGATATATTTTTATGTTTAGTGTGAATGTGTGTGTGAAATTATATGTTTCGTTTTCATGTTGTGTTGTCTTGGAGGCGGGCCATACATTGAACTGATCAGTAGGCATTGAACTGACGCCTTAAACCGCTTGGCTACAGAACAGGATGTGTAAATGATATAGGATGTCATATTTACACAGTTCGTATATCTCGTCAATTAACTGTATATATATATATATATATATATATATATATATAATTATATATATATATATATATATATATTTTTTTTAAATGTTTTTACTATGTCGAATTCGATATGTCCACGTAATTAAATGAGTGTGGAAAGTGTATTATAATAGTTCTCAAAGCATTTACCACATTCAAACTTTGGCCAACATAAAAATAAAATTTTGCGTGTGACATAAGGAACATTAAGAATTATTTGTAGCCTATATAGCTGCTGTATACAATGACAAAGGAGAGAAATTTTGAGAAAGTGGCTGAATTCAAATACTTAGGAACAATAATCACAAACGGAATGAGGTGCACAAGGAAATTATACATAGGCTCAATTCTGGAAATGCGTGCTATTATGCATTACCAAGACTGTTGACTTCCCAACTCCTTTCAAAAAGTTAAACTGAAAATATATAAAACTATTATTCTACCAGTTATATTATATGGGTGCGAAACATGGACTCTTACTTTAAATTAAGAAGGAAAGGAGATTACGAGTATTTTAGAATAAAGTTCTTAGGAAAATGTTGGACCAAAGAGAGATGAACAGACAGGTGAATGGAGAAGACTAAATAACAATGAACTACATGGTCTTTATAGGAAGCCAGATATAATAAGATCAGTTAAGTCTCGTAGACTGTGATCTACATGTATGGGGAATGAAAGACGTGCATGGAAGCTTCTTGTAGGAAAACCAGAGGGTAAACGCCCAGTTCGTAGACCAAGAATGAGGTGGGAGAATAACATTAACTATGATTTGAGGGAAGTAGATTATACAGGGGATGATTGGAAAACATTGGCTCAGGATAGGGATATATGGAGAGCTTATGTCCGCGTGGACATGAACCTACGGGTTCGATAGTGCCAGTGAGTTAGTTAGTTAGTTAGCTACTGTATACAATCCCGAAACAGTAATTACAGATCCGATACCTATGAACAGACATTGCTTACCCTTAAAATCCCTTTCCCGACAGGTCGTCACACTGTAGTGACGTGTGACATGTAAAAGTGACTATAAGGCGAGAGGTTGAACTGCGTCAATGGAATGAAATTTTACATATTTTTTTATTCTTTTAATTCAATCATACCATTACTTCCAATTTGTCCTGTATCGAGCACAAGCGATATACGTAACTATAAATAAAGTCAGAGGAATGCGCTGGTTCGTGTCCCAAAGGGGGAAGAACTTTTCTCATGGTATTTTGTCCGGTATTTGATCGGTGTCGGATCGTGAGGCATTTGTGCAGCTACAATAAGTGGTGCCTCTAGGATGAGAAAACCAGCTATAATGCAAGGAGGTCCAAACATAATAACCACATGTCACCCCTAAATTGGCTAGACGATCGTCCACCTCTGTAAGTAACTCGATGTGAGGCCTGAAGACGACAGGTAGACAAAGGGTCTTGTGGATTTGTTACGCCATGGAGTTAGTTATTTCTTTCAATATCATAATTATAAGTAACTAGCTGGCACTATCGAACCCGTAGGTTCATACCCGCGCAAACATAAGCTCTCCACACATCCCCATCCTAAGCTATTTTTTTCAATTCTACCTTGAATAATTTACTTTTCTCAAATCATGGTTAATGTTATTCTCAAACCTCATTCTTGGTCTACCAAATGGGATTTATCCCTCTGGTTTCTCAACAAGAAGTTTCCATGCCCCTCTTTCATTCCCCCATTCGTGCCATATGTCCTGTCCATCGTAGTCTACGAGACGTAACTGTTCTTATTATATGTGGTTTCCTGTAAAGATCTTTTAACTCACTGTTATGAAGTCTTCTTCGTTCGCTTGTGTGTTCATACTTCCAATGCCATATTATTTTTAAAACTAGTATTTTAAACATACCCTACTAGTTTTTAAGACAAGAGGGCATTTTTATTTTCTAACACACTTAAATATCCTAGTTTTCTCTAAAAATGTTTTAGACGATGCACGTAGATATATTAAAATTGAAGTATTGTCAGATCAGTGTTTTCTAATGCCACTCACTGAACCTCTACGTGCTTCGGGTTCCGCGCTGGGCGGATAGATGGCGTCAATATGGTCTATTTTTAATTTATGCATAACTTTGACAGACCACTTTACTTAGATGATGTATTCTTTCTTTTATTGTGTAGGGTGAGTGTACGTTTATGTTTGTGTGGTGTAAAGTGTGTTTTATGAGGCATGATGATGAAGAGAATGGAGAAGGGAAAGCGACACGTAGCCTCACTCTGTCGAAAAGCACCGAGGTGGCCCCCAGACTTAACGTAACCATTCGATGGATGAATCGCTATGAATAGTAGTATTCGCCTTTTTCAACATATGTAGGCTTACTGCGGAGAAGTTTTCAATGTAATGCCGGAATCTGGAGCACGATTTAGCTATTAAAAATTACACACACCACATCTCTGGCCCGAGATTTGAAACTTTTGCAATTAAAATAATTTTAATTAAATTGCTTTAACAATTAAAATTTTCAAACCCGCTGGACATTGAACCCGGACCCGTTAGTCAGAAAGTAGGGATGCTGCTATTGTCATTTGTGATTCCTTATTTAGATAAACCTTAAAAAAATGCAGCTTACAATTTTCATATAATGTCAATATTTTGGGAATTAAAACATTTTATGGAATTATTACTTAAGGAGTAGCCTAACTCCAAGCACTTCATGGCGCGACAGGACACAAAAGTCCTTGGCTTACCATCCGGCTGCTGGCCTCACATCCACATGTATTAATCACGTATGTGGACAATCATCCGTTCAGTGTATTGGTGACCTATGGTCAGCATGTCGGGTTTTATCAACGCGGAAGCGCTATTTATTGTAGCTACCCAAATTCCTACTAATCTGGGCGAACACCGGTCCCATATTGTCCAGAATTCCATGAGAAAATGTCTTCCCCCATGAGGACTCGAACCTGCGTAAGTCCCATAGCTAAGCACCAGGATTCCATGCCTTAACAACTCGGCTCCGAGAGCGGGGCACTTAGAGACGTATCTAAAGTCTGAACTTTTGGTGGCATCATAGCTCTGAGGTCGAATCAGCCCCCAATGAAAATGTGTACCAGACGTTTGTTCTGGGGATAAAAGCGGGCGTAAGTCTGGGCTGAGAATCCGACTGATGTCTAGTCCCGATTGTCTACATGTCTAAAACATGGAAGCCTTGACACACCATGTGCCTTCGTCCCTTCTGAGGCCTGTGGTGGGATCATTTCACAAATTATATATATATATATATATATATATATATATATATATATATACATATATACACATTTGTAAAAGCATTAACTATTTTCTTTTCTTTTCTCTCGTGTTATTAAACACACCTATAAAACACATAACTGACTAACTCACTAGCACTATTGATCCCCTAAGTTCATAGCCGCGCGGACATAAGCTCTCCATATATCACTATCCTGAGCTAAGGTTTTCCAATCATACCCTTTATAATCTACTTCCCTCAAATCATGATTAATGTTATCCTCCCACATCATTCTTTGTCTACCAACTGAGCGTTTCCCTCTGGTTTTCCTACAAGAAGCTTCCATGCACGTCTTTCATTCCCCATACGTGCAACATGTCCTGCCCCTCGCAGTCTATGAGACTTAACTGACCTTATTATATCTGGCTTCCTATAAAGACCATGTAGTACACTATGTAGTCTTCTCCATTCACCTGTCTGTTCATCTCTCTTTGGCCCAAACATTTTCCTAAGAACTTTATTCTCAAATACTCGTATTCTCCTTTCCTCCCTTAAAGTAGGGGTCCATGTTTCGCTTCCATATAATATAACTGCTAGAATAACGGTTTATATTTTTTCATGTAACGGTTTATGTTTTTTGTGAGGAATTGGGACCTCAAGAGTCCATGCAATGCATAATAGCACGCATTTCCAGAATTGAATCTATGTTTAATTTCTTTGTGCATCTCATTCTATTTGTGATTATTGTTTCCTAGGTATTTAAATTCAGCCACTTCTTCAAAATTTCCATCATTTGTCATTAGCTGTCCATTTCCATTATATAATGTATTTCTATGTTTGACCATATATTTAGTTTTATTGATATTTACTTCCAGTCCCAATTTCTTAGTGTTACTCAATAGTGTGTGCGTTCTGTCCTTTAGTATCTCCTCGCTATCGGCCATAGTACTACATCATCTGCATAAACTAACAGCTTATTAATACCATTGAGTTGTAGGCCTTCTTCATTCTCTAAAGATTTGATGGCATGCTCTTGTATAAAATTAAATAGTAGAGGAGACAGTGCATCTCTTTGCTTCAATCCATTGTGGATTTCAAAAGTATCTGAAAACTGTTTGCCTACACTTACCCTACTCTTTGGGCCATTTAGATACCTTCGTACAAGTCTAACTAACTCCTAACAAACACATTCGAAAGGCATTCCTTGGTAATATATGCGAACCTTCACATACAGTACAAGTACCCATATTACACCTCCCAACACAATTTTCCTCTGAAATGAAAATAACTGATTCTATTGGGAAACGATGCGCTGATCCCGAAAATTACATTGGATTTTTCCTATCGCCTTTAGTTCAAAATACGTCTAAGAAAAATTTAATTATTTTTCAATTGATAATTTAAGCGTAATTTGAGATTGTATTACAATAGCTGTTTGATAATAATAGGCCGTTAGTTAGCTAATGATGTACTATTGAGCGATTGCGAGGAGATATTAAAGGCCAACGAGCACATTCTATTGAATATCACTAAGAAATTGGGATTCGAAGTAAACATCAATAAAACTAAACATATATTGACACAAAGAAATGTATTATATACAGTGGAAATGGACAAGTACAGCGCATCTTTTTTTGTTTAAGAATAACATATTTTTACCGCGGAGGTATGATTTTTTTGTTGAGTAGTGTAATTTTTAAGTAAATAACCAGTTATGATTGTTAACTTGTGAAAATACTATTTAAGGTTTCCATGAATTGCTCATATATTGGTGACAGTGGAGTCCGTTTTTCTGAATTTGAGTATTCGGTAAAATACTAAAGTGCTGATGTGAGATATAGCATGAAATAAAATAGTTTTACAATCTTTAAATGAATAAAAATGTTGTGTTAACTTACTTTTAATGGTCCAGTATATGGGATAGTAAAGGCAGATCACCACTTGTACTTACCTAGAATAAATAAATTAAATATAATGAATTATTAATATCAGTAACAATAATATTAATAATAGCATTATTATTATTATTATTATTATATATTATTATTATATTATTATTATTATTATTATTATTATAATTACTATTATTATATATTTTGTATACATTAGGAAAATAAACAGATTTTTTTCCATGACTGACTGAATGACTATTCACAATATGTGTATTTGAATAAATACTTAAAAATTCTAAAACAAAGTTATAAAATTGTTTTAAATTTTTTAAATATTTAAAAATGTTACTAAATTCAGAAGAAGAGTTTTAATTCACGATAATAAACTGAAAAATCAAGGGTAAATCATTCTAAACTTGAGCCAAAGTCTCATTTTGTATATTAATAATTTAAAAAAATGCTACAAAACAAATTAAAAAGAGAGCGTAAGTGTGTAGCCATGTATGTATTTGTTTATATGTTCGAATATTTTTTTCTTTATTCATGAAACACAATACGCACGTATGGCCAAACAGACCCGTGCGCAATGTAAATGAAAAAAAATGTATTTCCTTTCTTTTGAAATGTCAATAAATGCCACTACTGCTACACTCGAAAGACATTCCCTGGTAATATGCAACCTACACATACAGTACAAATATCCTGATTGCATTATTAAATTTCCCATCTTAACATATGGAAAGAAATCATTTGGACTGACCTGAGTTACAGAGACTTAAATACCTTAGAAAAAGTGAAAGCAAGATTCCTAAAAGCAGCAATGGGGATCTCGAAATTTGCTCCATCTGGACTTGCATATGAATTAGCACGGGAAACTTTCCTCGTGGAAGATCTACGCACAAAATTCCTGTTACCAGCTACTAAACAGGAAACTGCATTGAATAAAATAAGACAAAAGAAATACCAGACGATTTTTACGCAACCGATGCAATCATCAATCGAGGCTGGACTGGACCAAACAACAAGATACGCAGTGTAATAATAAGACTGGCAGTGCATGGATATCGCCACAAACTGCAAAAATTCAAACTATCATGATCCGTCAAGGGACTGCGTGTGTAAGCTCTGTGATAAACCGTGTGGAAGATATCGTTTCAGTGTCTGTTTAAAGAGAACACAATCGTTGCTGGTATACAGCAGAGATATAAACTAATGCACTTTTGTGCGCGCTTTTCTTCTTATTATTATTATTATTAAACTAAAGTAGAGATGCAG